>JASANE010021748.1:0-33375 GCA_030248225.1 Trileptium ribeirensis
TTTTCACTGGAGATTCCGTGACATACCGATCGAGCTGGAGCAACAATCATTAATATAAATCGTAAATCCTGCATGGTTCTCCCGAAATTTATTGGATGGTGAAGACGGGCAATTGCAACGTGACGCTGTTGTACGGTCGGAAGAATGCAGCTGAAAAAATTATAGTTTAATTTAGAAAAGTATAGTAAGTATTTGGCATTGGACAGTTTCGTCAACACTGTTTTGCATTTACATTCAGTGAATTTCTAATTAGCGTTTAATCAAAGTCACTTGCTTGTTACAGAAATACACTGTTATAGCCATATATACCCTCAACAAAATCAAATATCGTGCAGCAGCAAATCAATAAATATTGTGCATTGCTTAAAATACGTTAGTTTTGATAAGGTATTTATGATTTTGCGATCAGTTCCTTTTTAGATGCCTATAATATTGGTCCTTAATGAACTAATAACGGTTCTAAGGTTGTTTTTGTTCGATATTAAGGCAATGGTATCACATAGTGTCGGCTCCTTTCCAAAGCGATCCCATGTACAGTCGCATTGCATACCGTTCCATGCGATCATCATATGTGTCAATTCAAAATTATAAATGAAAATCTTTTCTGTATAAACATGTTTGTTTTTCAAACGAAGCAGTCAACATTTCACAAAGCAAAAGCCCTAATGCAGTAAGAAATTGCTGAATATTACATATTATTGAATTCGAGTGGAACGAGAATTTTCGATTTTGGTTCTGGAGGGTGGTTGAGGAGATCGTGTCTGTGTGTCTGTGTGTGTCTGTCGCAAATGGATCTCATATACGGTTGGGCAGGATTTTGATGCAAGATAGCTCATTCGAACTGCAATGGTCGATTTAGGTGTAGTGACGGAGCCCGATTTTTGAATTTTTCCCATGGGAAAAGTTATGGGGCAAAATGACGTCATTTTGGCCCATTTTTCGGGCAACCCCTCCATTTTTGCGACTTTTCTCAATAAGTACACGAGATATCCGCAAACTGATAGGTCTATTCCATGTAGCTTTACCAAGGTACTAATAGGCCTATTCCATGTAGCTTTACAATAAGCTTTTCAACTACTTCCCAATCTGGAGTCTATAAGCTTATAGTTGGCGCTAAATTTCATGTTTGGTAAAAAGTCGTGGGAAATGCACCTAAACGTGTGCTTATTGTTGGTTTTATTGTCGGATATGGGGTTTTCTGGGTCAACAAGCTGATTGCGAGTGTCAAAAACATTGTGTGGCAAATATTTTTCACACTTCTGCTTCATACTTGGTATTAAAAATGAGATTTTTCTCAAGCGTCGGTTTGAATTCTTTAGCGTTCTTTTCACGGTCAATTTAGGGTTTTATTGAATTTTTAATCTGTTAGTTGATTGTTTTTGTACTCGCTGTATGATGTTTTGTCTACTGCATACGTTGGCTATCAAAAGAGGCGGGCGTAACTATGACTCATCACTCAAAGTTTATATAATGCTGCACCTGCGTACTGTGTGTAGGCTTTGTTTGTGTGTGCTTTCTACAACAGACTTCGGGGGATTGTTCTCACCACTCGAATTCTGGCTCGCAAGCGAGCTTCACTAGTATAATTATCGATAAAATTAACACTTACAAAGCACACATCCAAGCTTGATCGTAGTCAAACGATCCGCCGACTGTATTCGATGTAGTGATACTTTGGACGGTCCGTGAAAGGCAATTCGCTGAAAACATGACACTTGTTATATATAAATCAAATATATAAATGTTCAACCTTTGCTACACAACCGTTGTCATCATCTGTATCGCACATGATTGATGATAGAAAAGTGAAGGCTATTTTTATGCGTACCAGCTGCGTTTAAGGTGTACACACTAGCACACCAACTGCCCCTCAGGAAGGTGTTTTTACCTCTGACTCTGGTACTTTAAGCTTTTAACCTCTAATATTAGACACAGTTTCGTTCCAGTTAAGTCATATAAAGCAAATCGATGTTTATTTCACGTTGGATCCAACAATAAAGTAATCTGTCTAAGGCGTTGCCAGCTGTGGCCATTATAGAAGCGCTAAAAGGCCGCATTAAATAATTTCGACAACGAATTCACACGGAATCGCGGTAGGAATTTTTAATTTTGTACGAGCCTGACACTAACAGCGTGCATATATTTAAATTTATAATTAAATAACAAATATATGCATGTTTTAAGTACCTTTAAGTCTGTAAATGTCACGTGTGTTTTGCTGTTTGCTGCAGCTGTTCAGCGCACCTAGTCAGCCAGACATCGATTCGCAGTACAGACCATTTATTAGTAACGGCTTAAATAATATATCAAATCGATTTTACACTACCTTGTTCAGATTCTTCACGAGTAAATATCGCTTCTTTCACTTGTTCGTAGTCAATTTCTGATTCTTGGTCAGCCATTGTTTTGATTATTCTACAATAATTGTTTACAGGATATTTATAATTTAAACAAAAGGTTCCTTAAATAAAAAAAGTTCGACAATTGTTATTTCCTCGAGATTTCGGTTGCGCATCTTACCAACAATTAGGACCGATTGGGATTTGTAATCAATAAATTTGTCCAACTAAAAGATTAAAAATTATTTTTACTTTGCAACCTAATGCTTAACCAAGCTTAGGTTCTCCGTGTTTACGTGCCGATTTACAATTAACTGCTTGTATTAGCTATAATTACTTAAAATAAACTATTGTTTACGTAGACTAACTAATGGCATGTATTTAAAGATTTCTAAACTTTTTGTACTCCATGTTTTCTGCGATCTCTGAGCGATGCAAAGAACCACAGAATATTCAGATCAGTCGAGCGGTTAAACGCATCGTTAATAAATCACTATATATCTAAAACTGGCTTACGCTGACTTTGTTTTAAAACTTAGGGTTTCTGTTTAAGATTCTTCAATTTCTCAATGATTTAAATTAGGCCAGTCTGAGTTGGGCTTATAAAGTCAAATGTTGGTTCACAAACATTAGCGGCCATTATTTATTGTGGTGGGGCGGTAACGAGGAGCATCTCTTTCATACCAAATGGAACCGAAAATACTACAAAATCCAGAACACCGATGACGTCTTTGCATTATGATGAAGAAGTCAGCAAGAACTAATTTCGAAGTTGATGAACTATCAAATAATATTTTTGAAATGCCTAACTTAAGACTGGCAATCTCAATGACATTTCGTAATCGGTACACTAACATGTTACAAACACTGCTTTTGTAACGGTTAAAATAAGAACATTGAATGAAACATTTCCTATTATGCGCCGTTGACAAAATAATGCGTACACCGACTGGAAAATTTGTGTTACAAGCGACCGATCGTCCGTATATTAGGTTATAGACAACATGACGTTTATAAATTTGGTTACAGACAACTCGTCGTCCGTGACAAATATTACAAACGACGAGCTGTTTGTAAAATTTGCTATGGACGATCAGTCGTTTATAACATTTGTTAACACTTGTTATAACATTTCTTATATGTAGTTATATATCTAAAATTTTTAAAACTGCTCATCCTTCAAACTTGTCACTATAAATCTATACTTCATAATACCTGCATAGTATGTCTTCCAGTCCTGTATCTACGACATCGAGCAGTATTACGGCCGTTGCAAGAAGATCGTCCATATCTTTTGTTGCCCGAATCTCGGAAGAAAAATCTTTTAGCGGCAGCTTTTCGTGCTTGACATATACGAGGCTTGTATCGTGTTTTGGGCCTTCGGGAATACCTAAAATAGTAATATAGTAAGAAATCTATAAGTTTTGATAATACACGCTTGCATCTAGAGTACTGGTTGTTACAAACAAAATCTCAATTTTAATATATCATTACTTGAATAAATTTTGTAACAACTAAGTAACTTATATTTGCTCGCTCTGTGATATATATAAATCAAATGTCACAATTGTGTTACAAACATCGATTTGCGCTTAAAATTACTTTTCAACTTTTTAGCTGTATGAGGTATATTTGCTATATTCTTTGATTTGTAGTATTAAATTTTTGATAAAGAACTAAGCTTGTGTGCTAAAGTCTAAATGTAATTGCCCGTTTGTTATGCGAAAATCTACATGAAAGTTGTTTGGGTGATATATGCCTTAGCGCATTATTTTACTTTATATCATAATTTAAGATTGCATAAAATATCCGCTGAGTGTTAAGAGCAAAGACGCGTAAAACTTAGATCCAGGGTTCGAATTGTATCTCTGTTGATACTTCTAAATGTTCTGCACTATCCAATTAGATTCAAAATGTACAAATTCAGTCGTCAGCTATGATGAACCGGCATATAGTGCGAAACAATATTTACTAATCCTTTATAATGAAATTTTTAAACAGAAAACTGCAAAAAACATTTGGTAGATGAAACTAGTTTCACTTAAAGCCCGACTAAATCTTTTTTGGCCCTAACGTTGGAAAGACTTTTGGCTAACAATGAATGCTGCCCTTGATGGCCTGACTGCAAATTCGGTTTCACAAAGATCTGACTTATTTTGGAGCTATTATTTACATCATCACAGGCGACTGTTTATGATTTCGTGACGACCTTGTTTTCTCACTCCGGATTTCATGTGCGCACTCTATATACAAACTGCCATTAAATTTTGTAATAATACGTTTGAAATTATACAAGAGTTTTCCTTCGTTCAGTAATCTTTCCTTAGCTTATATAAAAATATGACAATGTTTTGAGACAAAAATTAATCTCCTGCTGTGATAGGATGTTCCGTCTGCTATCTGTTCATTCTCTACAGGTGTTTAAGTATCTTCTCCATTGTGTTTGATAAAAATAATAATTGTCATAGAAATACGCGTTATTATGTCTGCCACAATGTGTTTCCCATATAATAAATAATGCTAGTATCTTGGCTGTTACGCAAAACAGCAGCTGGTCTCTTTGTTCATTAAGTACCGCTACTGTAAATTTTACTATGGAATTTCATTCAATCAAGGACGAATGCGATAAGCGAGCAATAATTCTGGATTTACATTATAATTTAGCATAGCCGAATGAATCGTATGAACTATATTATGATAATGTTCATTGTGTTCACAAATGGGATGGACATTTTGAGTTCAGGAATATGAAAATACCTAAAATGTCAAAAGACTGCCGACTATCGTCTTTATCAGGCGGCTTTGTTATAATAGAAGCGTCGAATTGAATGAGGTTAGCACCTATTTTCAAAATGATAAAATAATTTTTGGACAATTACAAACATTTGTTCTGTTTCATTCAAGGATTTCCTTAGGATTGTTTAAACTTATTGCGTTAATTTCTGGAGTCTGCTGGAGTAGTGATAAATTCTTGTTTTGATCGACCCGATTTGACTTTGTTCAATGACAACAAGTAAAATTTTTAAGAGAACTAAAATCTTGGAATGATCAAAGGGTGAAAATGTATGTTTTCGTGCCTGTCAACACAGTCTTGCAAGCCGACAGAACTGACTCAGAAACGGATAAGCCCTTGCGAGGTTGAAAGTAACTATGTTGTATGACTGATGTTAATCTATTATCAAACAAATTGTTAATTTACGTTACAATTGTTTTTGTTTTTTAAATTTTCAATTTTCTGCGTAATAAGAAAAACTCATTAACTTCAAACGTTCACGTAGATATTTTCACAAATATTCTTTATGACTTTGACATTTTTCGATCCGGTAAACCACGTTTGAACGGGACCCGTTAGAGAAGTTTCTATCAAAAATTTCAGCGAGAACTTTTTCATTTTATGGCAGCTACACAATTTCTTGAAGTAAAGAGCGGTTAGTTAGCTCATGCCCATGAATGCGTTTTGCTATTTACTTGTTTTTAGAACACACAAAAATTTCAGCGAGAACTTTTTCATTTTGTGGCAGCTACACAATTTCTTGAAGTAAAGAGCGGTTAGTTAGCTCATGCCCATGAATGCGTTTTGTTATTTACTTGTTTGTAGAACACACAAAAATTTCAGCGAGAACTTTTTCATTTTGTGGCACCTACACAATTTCTTGAAGTAAAGAGCGGTTAGTTAGCTCATGCCCATGAATGCGTTTTGTTATTTACTTGTTTGTAGAACACACAAAAATTTCAGCGAGAACTTTTTCATTTTGTGGCAGCTACACAATTTCTTGAAGTAAAGAGCGGTTAGTTAGCTCATGCCAATGAATGCGTTTTGTTATTTACTTGTTTGTAGAACACACAAAAATTTCAGCGAGAACTTTTTCATTTTGTGGCAGCTACACAATTTCTTGAAGTAAACAGCGGTTAGTTAGCTCATGCCCATGAATGCGTTTTGTTATTTACTTGTTTGTAGAACACAGTAACGCGGCAAGATAATGGCAGTAGTTGGGAGTTGGTCCCGCTGTTCGACCAAACGAGACAACCGCCACAAACGAACCCTCCACTTTTGAGCTGCACTTCTAGCGGAACATCATCAACTAACAAATAGAGTACAGTGCTGTGGTTTTGTAAATTACTAACATATCTGTGAACCATCCCCGAGATATCCAGGTGGTCTATTTTCATTGCGAGGGTCATATCTATTTTCCAGATGTTCATATATATTTTCATACCGCTCTAAGTGGTGCTAGTTCCCTAAGTACACCATTAAAATATGTCACAACTGTCCTAACTTAACGCGGCATAAATATTAGCGCCTTACATGCGGGTTAGAATGTTTGTCTTTTTTACCAGGCCAGACGCAGTGGTTATCTGTACCCGCGCACATTCCAGGTTAACATATATACACTTCACGTATTGTACGCCTACATATAATTTCTTAATCCACATCCATGATGTAGTAATGATAAAAGTTGGTTAAACGGTGCGCACTTACTTGTAACAATTGATTTCTTCGGTTCAATTCGCATCAATGACTCGATATCTACAATTTAAAAATATCTCTACAATATTAACAATAGATCCAAGAATCCAGTAATATACCTTTTGAAAACGGTGTTTATTGCGATAACCTGAATTTCTATACAAAAAAATATATTAAATACAAATGTACATAGTAGTCGAGCTTTAGTAAAACCTAATTTTAATAAAGAAGTTTAAATATTAATATTATCCTCAAAATCATATTTTAATTAACAATAGCAAACTATGTGACCGGCAATAATGGTATATTATGGCCTATAATAACCAATCTAATCTCTTGAAGCTTCAAATATAATTTTGAAATGCGCATTATATAGTTGGCACAAAGGAAATAGAAATTGAAATAAATTGCACAAAATTTACAAGTAATGCTGTGTGTTCTCCGCTCTTTTTATTCGCGTATTCAGGGATTGCGTGTTGCTTGCGGAAAATGCCTTAAGGCTTATGTATGGTTCATAAAAATTGAAAATATTGTTCATAATGTCAAAGCGTATTACCACTACAAGTGTATCCAGTACTGGGGCTGGAAGTGGCGGCTACCACTCTCCCCGTCATAATACGGACATGCCTCATAATCGTGAATTATATATCGAGGAGTAAAGAAGGCATATCTAAAAGATTAGTCGAAAAAATCCAGCAAAACCGCTCTGAATATCAGGATTCTAGATTTGATATTACGCGGAATTAACCCTTTGCGTTCTGAATTATTTTATATTCTGATTATCGGCGAACAATTATTGGTCGCCACGAGGCATCGCAACCGGAACGCTCCGTCATTGAGCTATCTCGGAGCAATTGCTCTGATCTTTAAGACTCTTCGCAAAGCAACCGAACAACACGCATGCCGACGCGCAGTATTCGCCGAATTTAGTTTGCATAACACATTCAAACGTAATTTGTTGTTGTAGGACTTAAAGGATTAACTGAATTTAAAATATAGAAGTCACTTTAAAAAGAAAAGTGGTAAAAACAACAAAATAAAAATGCGACGGCGAAGTCTCCAACAATAACAATGAAAGAACGCGCTGCCTACTCCCTACAAAGAAAATATGCGAAAACCTATCGCTACCGAAGCGAAAAACCTACGTTTGGCGTCCCACATGTGGCGGCGTCACTGTCAATATTAACGTACATACATCGTTGAACAAATTTTTTTTATTTAGACGAGTTTATTGGTTCTTCGAGGTTGAAATACTTCGAAGGGGTCGAAACTCACACCATAGAAATACAATTTTAAATATTAAGCTGTTATACAGATTAATGTTTAGCACAAGTAGATTTTATTACTAACTGCATTCGGTAAATTTCATTATTTCGAAAAATGTTGGTGTCTGTACAAAATGCACAGTAATAGATACATTGCTACTAGATTGTGCATAAGAAATTCCGCTTCTTAACAGCTTTGCACTATAGAAATACAATTTTAAATATTAAGCTGATATACAGATCAATGTTTAGCACAAGTAGATTTTAGTACTAGCTGCATTCGGTAAATTTCATTGTTTCGAAAAATGTTGGTGTCTACAAAAGGCACAGTAATAGATACATTGCTACTAGATTGTGCATAAGAAATTCCGCTTCTTAACAGCTTTGCACTATAGAAATACAATTTTAAATATTAAGCTGATATACAGATCAATGTTTAGCACAAGTATATTTTAGTACTAGCTGCATTCGGTAAATTTCATTGTTTCGAAAAATGTTGGTGTCTGTACAAAATGCACAGTAATAGATACATTGCTACTAGATTGTGCATAAGAAATTCCGCTTCTTAACAGCTTTGCACTATAGAAATACAATTTTAAATATTAAGCTGATATACAGATCAATGTTTAGTACAAGTAGATTTTAGTACTAGCTGCATTCGGTAAATTTCATTGTTTCGAAAAATGTTGGTGTCTGTACAAAATGCACAGTAATAGATACATTGCTACTAGATTGTGCATAAGAAATTCCGCTTCTTAACAGCTTTGCACTATAGAAATACAATTTTAAATATTAAGCTGATATACAGATCAATGTTTAGCACAAGTAGATTTTAGTACTAGCTGCATTCGGTAAATTTCATTGTTTCGAAAAATGTTGGTGTCTGTACAAAATGCACAGTAATAGATACATTGCTACTAGATTGTGCATAAGGAATTTCGCTTCTTAACAGCTTTGCATTGGTTCTCTGCTAATCAAGGCTTGTGTTGTTTCTTTAATATTGTACAACATGCGGTTATGATTTACACAAAAAATGTGAGCAACAGTAGCAACTTACCAGAATTTTCTGCTGCATTAACGAGTTTTGTCCATTGTTGCCGCTGCTCTGAGTCCAAGCCGTGGAGTTGAGTAATTTTATCGCGAAGATTTTGTACAGTTTTGCCGACATTATTCGTCGCCGACAGCGATCCCTGTCCGTCGTATTTGAAAGCAGTTACTTCTAACGTAGTAACAAATCGACAAATATCAGCTGAAACACTTAGGATTGGTTCAAAACCGTCGACCATTATTATCGGGTGACTTGTCCACGCCCCACCGCTCAGCGCTGACGATACATTGATAAACGTGCTTAATTTTCGTGAAAAAATCCCACTCGCATTATGAAGATGATGATGTGAATGTGAGTGTTGATAGGAAAGTGCATTTTTGACCAAAGAACCCAGTTCGGGACTTGAATAGAATTCTCCAAGAAATCCAGCATACCGGCTAAGAATAAGCTTCACCGAGGAACTATAACTTGCGCTGGAGCTTTCCGGAACTGCGTGTTCGAGCGCAATCGCAAGCAGAATCATTTGAAGTGAACGAGCTCGGATCGTTAAGCGACGCGTCGATGCTGAATGGTGATGTGTTAGACCGCTCGAAGTTTTTGTATGGAATGCGATGCACGCGTTCTCGTAGCATGATTGAGCTTGTCGAATTGCAGCTTCCGGAAGAGGACCCTAAAAGTATATACAATTATAGTAATACGCATAGGTGCGGGAGAACCGTCGGCTTACGGTGTAGATGGCTCCGACATCGGAAGATTCTCTCGGGGGACATCTTCGGGAGGGAAGATGCTCAGTGTGTGGCTAAATTTATGAAATTTTTAGAAACTTATAAATTTCTGGTATTTCTTCCATTTTTCCCGTATTTCTACAAATTTTCCCGTATTTTGGCTAAAATTTCTTGAAATTTTGTTAATTTTGGTAAATTTTTTACCAAAATTTTCTAAAATTTTGCCAAATTCCGCAAAACTGTCGCTCCTTTCGCGGCCAACGGGTGCCGAGCCTTCAGGGAATAAACATGACTTGAGTGGACCATAAGGGTGTAAGAGGTAACCTTAATCGTGGGACCCGAAAACATATTTATCCCCTCAGGCAGGTACCTGGATGCCCCTGTCCTGCGTACCGAAATTGCGAGGAAATACTAGCAATTATAAGGAAAAACAACAAAATTATGAAAAATAATTGGGTTAAATAATGAGAAATAATTGCTTATAATTATCGGTTACCCCATCTCAGCCCCATCCCCTATGTCAACTAAACTTAAACAACCATAATTGCAATGTCAAATGTAACGTTTAGGAGCGGAAATGAAATGCATGCTATGACGTTCTCGATATAGTAAGCCTAAGCTTTAGTCTTAGCCTAAGCTAAGATTCCTATATAAGCCATGTATTAAGCCTAAACTAGGGGGCTGCCGTCCCCAGAACCCCCGCTCTAAGCTGTTCTTTTTTCTAACGTTATAACGTCATGCCTCTAAAGATGACATGGACCATAGCAGTAATAACAACAGCCACCGTTAAATAGAACCGCCTGGAGTAATTTATTCCTTCTGTGCAATTTATCCACTGCGGACATTGAGCTAGATTTCTACATTTTTGCTATCTAAATATATTCCAAATTATGGCGATCATCGTTTATTCCAATATTTGAAGTCTTGTATCAAAAGGTATAATATTTTAGATCTGTCTCTCGACACAGCATAATAAAATGTGTCTTCGTTTTAATCCTTTAACGCGCGAGCTAGTTTTTATATCGTACAATGTTCATATACATTCAAATCCGTGGCATTAATCGAACACCGACTGCATTTGCGTAAACGGATCACGCAAACCATTGAGCTATTGATCAAAGAGCTGCAAGGAACAGCTCTAGGAGCTGTTCCTCCGTTTGTTAACGGAGCCTCACAAAATGAACGAGTAACAACGCGCGTGCAAACGTACGTAACGCGAAATGCGTACTTAGTACAACACGTTGCCACAGAGCCGCGTACTCGGGGGCCGGTCCGGGTAGCGGCTCAAATCTTGAGCCCGCGGGTAGCGTCTACCAGGAGCTCTCACAAAGTCACATGGTTAACTATGGTTTTAGCACACTTGTGTTGTGTTATGTTCCAACATGTAATCCCAGTGTCCTGCCATATTTCTTTCCCTTCAACATTTCTTCCTCTATCAGGTGTCAGATTTCTTTATCCCTTCATGACACTACTTTCCATGTTACGAGGCCCGATATGGTCTCTATCTGCTATGCCAAAAGCGACGCTAGTTAAGTTGAAGCCAATAGTACTGCATTGTGTAGTTTTCAGTTAGCGGAACTGATCCGATTCTGTGATTTTTCTTATCCTTCGATGCCTTACCCAACCTTTTGCAATATTATATGGTATAATCTATCTTTTTTCTACCTTTATGAACAGCAATTCCTCCGGCACGTAGCTGGGGGATGCCGGAAGAAGAACTCTCCCCGTAGAAACTGTTAAGAACTATCAATTTTATATTAATAAACTGCGGAATCCTAACTCTGTAACTAACAACAGTAACTCAATTGAATTGAGACAACAGCAACTCAGTTGAATTGAGTTTGTTTTCAGTTTAATATATAATAGGTACTTTCTGTAGTTATTTTTAACTTTTGCAAAGCTTTTGCACAATTTATCTAATGAAACCTTTTACAAACGTAAAAAGGTCTGAACCCCCTGAAATCAGTTAGCTCATGAATTTTCATGGCTCCCCCTTAACATGGGAGTTTGCCTATGTGTCTGGCCTTCCTTGCATTTTAGACGAGGGCCCTATCGCCAAGTGTGTAGCTCTATGAGTTTTTGTGTCTTATATGGCATTTTGACCGCCCTGAGCTGCTTCCATATTCGCTGTGGTTGTTTATAAAAATGCAGTTAAATTTGCTTTTATCTGCTCTGCTTTGTCCCATACCGGATTTTTCGTGCTCACAGCTGGCGCTGCTCTCAAAACCTCTGGCCCTCTGATCACAATGGTATCCCAGTGAGAAACTTTCCTATGAATATTACTCGTTTGTGTAATCAACAAAACGCTAAAACATCCCCGGGAAGCGATGTGTTGCCTGAGCCCAGGGCGCTTAGTAGTTCACGAGTAGGCAAATCTCTATTCACTATTGCATCGTTTAGTGTACGAGCTGTGGGTCAAAGTTCAGCACCTAATTTGTTATCGAAAACTCTCTATGAAATATCAGCATTGCTTGATTCAGCAAATTTTACGACGTTCTGAATCGGATTTTATGAAAATTAACACCCCAGCCCAGGCTGGTTGCATGTGTGATGATTTTTCATACAAATTACATGTTAGTTGCAGTAACCAGAACCCCGGTCAAAGAGGTGCCAACATTGCAGTTAGAAGCAACGCCGCCACTGTCGTCAGCGAGTGGCACCCAGTTAATGTACGCATTGCAAGAATTACACTTCATACGGCTCCGTTTGCAACAGCAATATTACCTGCTATGCCGTAACAATACAGTAGTTGAAGCGATTGGTCGGACTCACCGCCAACGAAATCACTGGATCTCATCGAAAGCGATGGATGTGGTTGACAAGCGTAAAACTGTGCGAAACTCTCAGACTGGAAGACACCTAACTACCAAAATCGCCTCATCAGTCGCCACGAATAAAGATAACTATTGGAAACATTAATAGACAGATATAATGAACCAACCAGCTCGAATTGGGGATTCATGAAAACTGTTCTAGCCGCTCAAGGGGGCAGGCGGAATATCCACTGCCCCATGCGAACTAATAGACAAGATAAATGGAACAGCTATCAACACTATCAAACGTCGACTCGACCGATGGAAAGAAGTGCGTCGCAAGAGCGGTGGGCAGGGGGCTGGCCCTCCCCTTTTACTGACAGAAAATTTAACTGATGGGGTTATGACAAAATGAATGTAAACTACCGGCCACCTTCAATTTTTTAATTTGAAGAGCTTGCGACACCTCGGTATGGAAAGAACATTTCGCCAAACTTTTATATAGAACCCTGCGCGCGGTGCTACCATTCCAGGTGTCGTTTTATGGATTCCTGCATGTATCAACCGAACCTCCATATCTTAGGAAGGTGGAACACGCTGTCAGAGCAATTACACCTAGCAGTGACCTCGGTGTAGACGGTATCCCTGCCGCCGTTTGGAAAGCTGGAGGTTCTCACACGGCGCAGAAACTTCAACAAAATGCAAGATATGTTTAGCTTCAGGAGGAAAGTCTGCTGGCTTGAAATACGTCGGTACTAATTCCGCTTCTTAAAAAAGCTGACAGAACAAACTGTAAAAACTACTGGAGAATGTCACCCCTGGACGTCGCCTGTAAAACTACCATAGCGATCTTAGCTTAGGCTAAGGCTTAGGCTTGGTATATTGAGAAAGGTATAGCGCGTATTTTACTTCCGACCCTAAAATTTACATTGGCCGATATATATGTAGTTGCAGACACTAAATGCTCGGGTACCCAGATGTTAATGCCTTTTAAGTTAATAAATGTGGAAAAAACAATGTCAGAGTATATTGTGTGCTTGTGCTTCCTGGAAACATCGTTTAAAATTGTATTGAATAACAGAAGAAAGAGCAGATATGCTTAAAAATACCCATTTGTTCTTACTATATTCGTATTGAAATTCATTATAAGTGGTATGGCCTGTTTTCTTTATAATAATTACATGACCAGATCTGAATATTTTATACACAGATTTTTCGATATATTTTTTTGAACAATAATACGCTAAATAACTTAACTCATTTTACATATTGCTGCGCCTTATGCTTTGTTGCTGTAGAACGTCCGTATGCGTTAGAATTCCAAAGTCGCTTCAATCGGCGTGAAGTAATATTGCCGTGGAAGACGTGATATCTCAGATTTTTATGTCATTGTCGATACACTAAGCTTAAGGATAGACCATGGTTGGAACCGGTTAAAATCACAGATAAAACTGTTGATATGGCGAATCTGCGATATTGGTTGCATGTCAAGTTTCCAATTTTCAACTCAATGACCACAGTGAAATGACCTTGTTTTGTATTTTCACGGTTCGAAGCTGCATCTGGTATTCGACACCAGTGTTGGGCAACGGCGGTGAACGCCGTCATCAGGCCGCTAAACGACTGACGGCCGGACGGTCGAAGATTGTTCCTGCCGTCTTCCGACGGCCTTCTGTTGACAATTTTCTGGCGTTTGCCGCAAATCCTTCGGCCGGCTGTTAACATTTTCTGCTTTTGACAGCTGCGAAAGTAGTTGGTTAGCAGGTATGTACCTTCGCTCGCCCGGCCGTGGTCTATACGCTTACTACTATATATCAAGTAAATTATATACCACATTACTGGAACTTTTTAAGCATATATAATCATCAATAAGCAGCATGCTAGGATTTTGCACCACTTAATACCATGTTGTCATATTTAAACATAGTATATATATGTTTTCAGACCGAAAGTTTCAACGGCCGGCCTAGGCCCGGCCGTTTGACTAACCGTTGCCCAACACTATTCGGCACCTTTATATATAAAGTTTTGTGGTTTGCTTTTAGTAGCCGCTGTGCAACTGCGCGAGGTGGTTTCCTATATTGGGTGCTGTTGTTTAAAAGACAGAATAGTTCGCTTCGGTGGATGTCGTCTGATGAGCGATTACTTAACGGGTGTTCACACGCTCAAACTTTTTGCTCAAAGTTTGATCAAAACTTGAGCTCACATTTTGATCAAATTTTGATCAAAATTTGAAAGCATCTTGTTTGCATTTATGGTAAATTTAAACGTGTGCACACTGTTAAAATTTTTCAAGGATATTCGTGTAGACAATTATCGCCGAAAATGCATTATATGAAAAAGTTTGAAATAAAATTTTTATCTCAAATTTTGAAACATCTCAATTTTACTTTAAAAATAACCTTACAAATTTTGATCAAAATTTGATCAAATTTTGAGCTCAAAATTTGAGCGAAAAGTTTGAGCGTGTGAACACGCCTTTAGGCACTAACATGTGAGCTAAAATGCATCATGTTCTCCATCGCACAACCACCAAAGTGAGAGATGTTGGCAGCGAATCGAGCGTTTTGCAGCCAATTATAGTAGAATAGTTTTGCAATGTATCATAATAAACTTCCTATGCCATCGATAAAGGTCTGTAATTTGCGAGCTCCGCGGTCCAAAACAAATTTTAAAAAATTTTGTGAACCCGCGAGTCCGTGCCTAATGACAGTGGACAAGCCTCAGATTTTCGCAGGCACACAGCGCAGAAATTTGCGCATGCAGAAATTATTGAGCTCTCGGGTACCCGCGCAGATCAAAGGGCTGTCCACCGCAAGTCGACCCGTACACGCGGGCTCGATACGTTTTTTCAGGCCCGCGAGGCCCGCAAGTCATTGAATCCTTAATGGCTCAACATATTTATCTCTTTGCGTTTTGAAGCCATTCTAATCTAACTTTTTGATATCGGATTCTTCGACAGCGATCTCTCGATGCCCAGGCTGCACGACAAGGACGTGATCCGCTTTCGCAGCCCACGTCCCTACCTCCAATCAACCACCGAAATGGAAGCTCGCGGGCATACGGGAAGATTGCCCACCCCGCGCCCAGCACAGGAATTTGTAGCGTCCTAAACATAGCGTAATTTGCACTTCTGCAGAGCCTAATAAAAAGAAGCCTCCCTGTGGTGTATTAAAGCGCGAATTAAAGGGAATTGCCTAGTGGCTTCTAGACTGCCCAGTAAAGGGAACCGCCTAGTTTCTACTGCAACGTCCACCAAAGATGAAACGTCTGGTAATATCTACGGCGCAAAGTAAACGGAACTGCTTACAGGCTTCTACAGCGTCTAGCAAAGGGAGCGGCGGGCCGCCTAGTGGTCTCTATGTCTATGGCGCCAACTAAAGGCAATTGCCTACTGGCTTTTACTGCGGCCATTGAAGAGAACCGCCAAACGCCTGGTAACATCTACGATGCAAAGTAAGCGGAACCGCTTACAGGCTTATACAGCGTCTAGTAAAGGGAGCCGCGGGCCGCCTAGTAGTCTCTACACCTACGGCGCCCACTAAAGGGATGTACAATTTTAATGTACATTACCCTTATAATACGGTTAGACTTGAATAACCTCTATATATAAATAGCAAAAATAAAGTTAAAGACCAATATAAATTTAATTTATGTGTAACTTAAACATAAATATAAAACACAAACGTTATGAAAACTTCGGTATGCGATGGAGGATAGTAATAGCCAGGTGTTGTCGGTTTGAAATATGCTGTGCTTAATACGATTGTTCGGCAACACAACACTAAACCTACTGTGAACAGTCTAAAATTCATTTCACCAGCTATATATTGAACAATGTGACATTTGCCTTTGGGAGCAGCACGCGGTTTGACCTACTGTTAACAACTTGACCCACGACCCACACCAGTCGGTACATGACTCATCGTTACCCACCAAATATGACGACCCACATGACTCACGAACGATCCACTGACCCACCCTCCATTTCTGGAAGCAGTATATTTAACACCATGGGTGGCCATTCTTGCAAAGTGGAGCATTGTTCGGTACTCGGGGTTGTGCAAAATATTTTGGAATGACTTTCCTTGCTGGTTCCCGCGGATACCCGCACCCTACAACATTTGAGCCCGTACCTGGCCCGGCTCGTGGGTACCCGCACAGTTCTGTCACCGCGCACGCAAAAATTTCAGAACGCGCACACCTCTGCGTTACCATATGCGCTGATGGCTATTGGCGCCGTTGGGCATGAAAGGGTTAGTGAAGCGACTGTCTAATTTTTAATCAATAGTAATACATATTAAACATACATGCTTAAGGACCAAAGTTCAAGGGGGTAGCAGGATTCTCGGGCGGAAGTCTTCGGCCTCTAGCGGAAGCCGAGTAGCTGGGGTAGTTGTCAGGGGGGTGAGGCACTCCAGGGCCTGTTTTCGGCGGCTGCGGCGCCGTCAGGATGGGGGGTTGGACCTCCTGTCATGGACGGTGTCGGAGCCTCTGGGGGAGGGTGGTAACCTCCTGCACTCCTTATGATTAGCATGTACAATAATACAGTCCTCTATAGCTCATAATACAAATTTTTGATATTTTTTTAATTTAGATGTACTTGAAGGATGCGTTTGGTGTTAAGTTTCCGTTCCGAAGATGCTCTATACGATGAAGGTTCCTATATTTGTGTTTCATCTAATGAAAATGCGGTAAGCATTATGAGTTGTAGTTCGCAAAAATAACGGTTAAAACTAAAATTTTTCATGAATGTCACGATTTCTGTAAATGTCGAAATTTTGGTCTGCTTAGGTATATTAGATAGAGGTACTTATATGTTCTGTTCTTACAGTCGATCGCAACGTTAATGTATTGTTGGTGAATAACTGCAAATATGGCTCATGAAGTTTATTTTTAATTTTCTCAATTGTCACTAAGCACAAATTAGGCATGCTTTGCCTAATTTCCCTCCGATACGGGAGTTACTGATCTGCTAAAATTTAGCAATAGTAACGCTACTAGATTACAAATCCAAAGTTTACCTTTAATTTCAATTCACTTCTATCTTCTTCGACTGCAGCCATCAATATTGCTAATGCTTGTGCGAGTTGGGCGCATGCAGTCTCATAATTAGGTTCCGAATGATGATGATGATGATGGTGATGATGTGAATGTGTTAAATTGTGTAGTCCATGATGTGATCCACTGGTGGTCATTCCGCCCAAACCACCACTCTGAATTCCGGACGCAATTTCAGCATAAATCCGATCAATATGATTTTGAAGATGATGAACAAGGAGCGCTGTTTGACTTGGTGGGCCTAGCGACGTTATTAGGTTTGGTGATTCAAGATCACCGACTTCACTTTTGAAATCTTTATTTGACTGCTGCTGCTGATGGTGTTTATTGTTGTTGCTACTGCTACCACCACTATTGTCACTTCCTGTATCTTTTTTATCGTCATCATTTCCGGTTTGTTCATTTTCACAATCGCTGTTGCTGGTGGCGTTGTTTCTATTCGTTACTTGAAAATGTATCCCACTATCAACTGCGTTTGTACACTGATTGGCGTTGTCATCGTCATAGTCGATGTCATTGACATCATGATTATTAGTAAATGCTACACGAAGACATCCATTACGGCCATTGACAAGCTTTGACGGCTCCGATTTTCCGCTTGTGATATCCTCTTCATCACCGTCGTCAAACGCCACATTTTCGAAGCCGTCCTTATCCCATTTGGCATTTTGTATGATGTCATTGGGTCTAGTAAGATGTTGAGCTACAGCCCATGTGTCACAGATTAAATGATTCATTGAGTTTATAGAGCAGCGAATAACGTTGGCATAAGTTTCTGAAATTTTAAATAAAAAATAAAAAAATAAATTTATAGACAAATAAACACAAAGGTTCGCCTCTGTCGGTGAAATATTATCAAATCTAATCAATATTATTCGAAAAACCAAAAAATAAGCAAAAATAACCTAGGTAAACAATTAAACGGCAATATATTAAGCGCCACTACGAATATTTCAAAACGAATGGTGCAAATTTGTTTGGATTGTCATTGTCTGTGCGCACCTCCAGGTTGCACATAAATAAAGGCAAAGTAAAAGGTACAACTAGGGGACTATATCTTTGCTCCAACATTTTTCTATTGGGTTATTTTTCTGTTCCATATAATTATGTGGGATACAAAAATTAGGTATGTTCTCGAATTTAGTGCACAAAAATCAACAACGATTGGCTTTTGTTAAAATTGTTTTCGCGGTTCCAATGAAACAAGATTCACGGTAGGAAAAAAATTTTTAAATGGATAACCCAATGAATGTCAATCAAGTCTTAGACTACTTAAGTTATCATGAAGTATATCTTAAGTTATTATGAAGTATAATTACAAATAATCGATATCAATGAAGTTTATGCTATTAGATTGATTTTTTCAAATGTTTAGTTTATCTTCAGATTTCCAAATGTTTTTCCTCATATTTCATGCATATTGTATAAAAATCGATATTTATCAAATTTTTGCTGTAAAATCGGTGGTTTTCCTCAAAATTTTAGCCCAAAACTGTCTTAAAATTTGTCATAACTCAATTCAAACCATCAATAAAGTTAAATCCTGACTAATCAATACAGTGAGGATAATACAACACAAATATATTCAGATTTTACAGCAAGAATTCATAAGAATGTGATAATCTATGATACAAGTAATAGTTGTAGCACAGCCATTGTGCGTTAAGAGATTTGTACACACGGTTGTGACGAGTTCAGACGAGTACGTTAGCACGAGTTTGAACGAGTTAAACAATACAGTCGTGCGTACAAATCTCTTAAGGCATGCCTAGTTGTGCTACAACTTACTTGTAATGCAGTTAATTTAGATAAACGTGCGTTAACACGTTTCGATGTAACGCTTTAACTATATAAGCTGTGTTACAAGAGCAAGATCTTGTACCAGGTGGCAACACTGAAACCACTATGAACAACGCTGCGACTGCAATACACATTATGTTACTATTAGCACACAACAATCTTACACTGTCTATAACACCTATTGCGTTGTATGAACTATGTTCCGTTGTTTTATATTGGATATAATTATATAGATAAATATAAATATCTCACAGAAATACCATTATAAATATAATATGTGCATAGTGGCATGCAAATTTCAAGTATACTACAGTCCATTCATTTGTTCAAACGTAAAAGCAAATTTGGATGAAGTGCAAAGAAGCGAAGCTGAAGTTTGAATTTGGCTTTTTCTTTTGTCTAAACTTTCAGACTCCTTTGCATGAAAAATACAATCGAAGTTGTCTGGGGTATACGGTCCATAGCAGGCAATATTATTCGTATATAATGTCTGAATGTATGTGTATGTTTGAATTAAACACAAGACGCACACTATTTCAATTTAAACATATATTGTGTGAAATGAAACATATCCAATGCATGAATTTTAATGTATACGTGTGAAAAATATTGTATATAGTGTATAAATTTTGATCTTTATTTGTATGAAATAAGTTATAGTTATATATGAAAATTCATATATTTTAAATAGTAATAATATATAAAGTAAACATATTCATAATATATAAATATTCTACAAAATATACATCTATAACCGTTGGATTAGAAACCCTAGGTAACATTGTAAGACCTGGTGTGTGGGCGACGTTGTTTTTAGTGAAGTGTCCCAATGAGGCATAATAGCTACAAAATTTGAATGCAGATGTTTAGCCACTTTAAAATTTGAATATTTCAATTTTGTGTCAAGATAGTTAGTTATTCTGATCTTATTGAAGGTTCGGAAATAAAAGTAGTTGTAGGATTTGAACTAGTGGTGTTGCTAGGAATTAGTTGGTTTTGTTAGTGTTTTCGCTAACGATTAAGTGGGATATTTTGTATGTTTTCTGGTGCGTGATCCAAAAATAGTAGTAGTTTTCGTTTACTGGTTTTGTGTTAAACTTTGTGTTATATGTTCGACGTTTACGTGTATATTTAAAATGTTTTTTCCAGTTTGCTAAGTGATTGGGTTTTTATACACGTTGAAAGAAATAAACTAAAACTAAATAATTCAAGTGACTTTTATGGCTTACAAACATCAAACATTAAATCAGGGACCGCTGCTGTGTTATTTGGAAGTGCTTGACAAAAGCACGATAATTTCCTGTAGGAAATTGGGCAAAGTGAAAACCCAGTGACGATGCCTAGAAGCCCACGATAGTCATCTCTCGATACGTTCGTTGGATTACGAGTACTTCTTCAAAACACAACTATCACAGCGGGTTGCTTTAAATATTTAATGTATAATTAACTTACCTAGCTAGTCATGCAAACTTATGTTATATTTCATTGGTCTATTTTTTCCAGGGACACCGTGCCTTCAACCCAGCGGTCCCGGCGTACCACTATTTACCAGCTATTTCAGATGAATTAGGTGTAAAAATTGTATATTTGTTGTGCACAATTTCATGCAAATCATCTGTTATTTGTCATACTTAGTTTACATTTAATTTCTACAAAATTGTGTGTACCACATCATAAATAAGTATTATATAAATAGCCACACATAATACATTTTATAATTGTTGCAAATTGGGTGCAATAAGTCATAAATTTGTTATCAAATACAATAAGTCATAAATTTGTCATAAATTTGTTGCAAATTAAGTGCAATAAGTCATAAATTTGTTATCAAATGCAATAAGTCATTAATTTGTCATAAATTTGTTGCGATTTAGTGCAATAAGTCATAAATTTGTTATCAAATGCAATAAGTCATAAATTTGTTGCAAATTAAGTGCAATAAGTCATAAATTTGTTATCAAATGCAATAAGTCATTAATTTGTCATAAATTTGTTGCAATTTAGGGCAATAAGTCATAAATTTGTTATCAAATGCAATAAGTCATAAATTTGTTACAAATTAAGTGCAATAAGTCATAAATTTGTTATCCACAATTAATTACAACGTATGTTGTTATAGCTGTATATCGATGTACGGATTGATATACAACTGATATACAATTTGGCAGCAGATGTGCAATAACTGCCTGCATTTACATAGTTTCTTACGCAAATTTCATACAATAATTTTGTTAAACTATCGTATAAATTTTCAGAGAATATGTGTCAGTGAATCGAAGAAAGCTTTAAATTTAATACTTTTACATTGTTATTAACAAGTCATATGACGTTTATATGTGCGCATTTTCATTTTAACTGATATATCGATTGTCGATAAAGGCATTCCTTAAATTTTCAGGCACGTTATTGTAACAAATTAGTAGTTTTGAATCCCAGACTCATTACATTTAAGGGCTTTGAATGGATCTTTGTTCCAAGATGAGTAGCTAATGTACTGGCCTGTGAGAATGAACTGGAATTGTTTTTCTTTGATTGGATGGAGCTAGGTGCTTCTTTAAAATTTGCAACTGTAGACTTTGGCCATTGAGAATATATATACTTAGAATTTAGCTCGGTAATTCGATTTTTGAAATTAAAAATATTTTAATTTTATTAAGCTAATGACAGTGTTTTCGACATTATGACACTTTTATTGACGATTTTAAAGCTTTTCACTTTTCACAACAAATTCCGTTACACTGTGATGAACACCAGACGCAGCCGGGAGCCAATTTTCGTATGTAAGATAGGTAGGCGCAGCTGATCCCTGTTGTAAAACTTCTCTATGCGACCTGTTCACAACAAACTCCGTTACAATATGATAATATTAAGACCAGACGCAACCGGCAGCCTATTTTGGTATTTCAGACAGCTAGGCGCAGTAGCTTCCTGTTGTGAAACTTGCCTACGCGGCCTGCAGCCGGTGGGGTATTCAAAGTCCGGAATTCTGGAACGAGAGTCCTCCAGCCATCTTGTGGATCCGTTTCTATGCTTAGCAACAGCAACACAGACTGCTCGTTACAAGTAAAGTTAACAAATTTTGATTCTTCAATTTCTGATACCATTTCAGATTAAATATGTGGTGATTATTGTTGGGCCGGAAACCATAGGCCACAATGACTAAATATTAATTCAATCGTTGAGTGCTTACTTTATAGTGTTATACAAAACTACTATAAAGTTGCAAAATTGTTAAAAGTGACAGCTCAATTGCTATATCTAGAAACTGATCATAGTCTCGTCTTGACGGGTTCATTACAGTACGACTGCATCGTTGAATTTATCTTTCACATCAGCTAATAACTTAATACCATACTTAAAGATTTCATATTTCATCGATAGGGATGTTGTCACCCTACAGTCTCAGCGTAACATCTAGTAACACTTAGTTTGAACTTTGAATCTTATACCTTAATTTAAACGGACGTCAAAAACGGACAACAAATTAATTTTAGATAAAATTTTCATGTGGAAAACATGTCTCATGTTGTATTTAGAAATCATATCGATTTCTGTCGAAAACAGATATATATATATGAACAAAGTTATATATACAATACAGTAATACATGTATATTTATTTAGCAATAAACAATTATATTTATAGTTAAACTAATACATACTGGACGTGATATAATACATTAAAAACGATAAATATAAGCAAAATACACAACCAAAGTACACAATATACACTACATTTAGTGTAAATTTTTAAAAAACAACCTTGATTTATTAATAGCGCGATGTCTTTTTGTCACTGAACATTCCAACATTAAAGAAAACTTATTATATCATATAATTGGCATTAGTGTAACAATCAGATCTATAATACTAAGTTAAGTTAAATCGGATTGGCAACGAATCTGTAAGCCAATCATACGCGCATGTTTCAGAGCAATGAAGCTTTCACTGATAGTGACACTCAAGCAATTTCTATGTGTAATTAGTTGCGGATAATTGTTTACTCACAATGTTTGTTGTACATGTAACGCATTTTACAATAGCCAGGGTGGTTGTAGAGCCAATGGGGAGGGGTGGGCCAGAGGGCGCTATCCATGACGGATTCCAGCAAAGCGAAACACACGTTTATTTGCGCCAGGTATGTTTATGATATACCCCACCTAGCAAATCCAGTATCACCTCCCCGTGAAATAGTTTCTGGCTGCGACCCTGACACTAGCTCTCCAGAATTCTACTAAGGAACAAAGAGCATTTCAAATGCTTTATTGTTTTGGTGTAAAGAGAAGCGCCAATATTTCGAAATGTTAGGACGCGGTACTGCAAATTATATGTTGTCTCACACTGAAGCTCATAATTTTTTTACGAGCCAAAATATCAGGCTAAGTGGGAGTAAGGGTTGGCCGTCCTGAAGGTGCCCGTGCGTCTACAGCTTGAAATTTATGAAATAACTAGTAATAATACTCCGTGTAATGCCTCTTCAGTGTGCTTATCTAACGAGAAGCTAAGCACAAGCCACAAATTCTCTCCTAAAACTCTAAAGATTATTCTAAATTTAAAAATATATGTAGTGAAAAGAGTGTAAATAGCGTGTTCGAAATTGCAAATTCTCTATATAGCCAAAAAGCGTGCAACTACCACAATTTAGCTACCAAACGTAAATTATTACCTGCTTGCTACACACTATTCGGTGACATAAACATCGTTCAATTCTTCCCGGTGGCGCAGCTATAACCTCTCCTGGCCTCGTAAAACGGTGTCGTCTATTTGGAACATTTGACAAACAAATAAAATTTTATTGGTTAATCACTGATATATTTTATAAATACATGCCAAAATTGAAACTAAATATTGTTATTCTTGTTACAACATATATACAGCATTGTGTCAACCAATAAAGACTAATCAGTTAGGATTGCCCTCTTACAACTGACTATATGTGTCTGTCATAATGTAAAAAACCAGTTAGATCAACTTGCTAAAGTAAGTCTTTGAACTGTTTAGCGCTTGGAGCGTTCACAAGATTTTTGTAGCCTACAGATTCTGGGAGCGAGTTCCACGCATTAATAACCCTTATGGCAAGTGAGTGTTTTAATGTGTTAGTCCTAAATTTGTAGGAAAAACACATATTTTCATCATTGAGATTTCAATATTAAATAGTTCTTTTATGATTAATTTAAGTGTTAAAAAGAAAATTAAAACTTATTTTTCGAGCTTTTGCAAACGCCTATGGTGAAAAATGTGGTATTGGAAAATTTTCGATTTCAGCTTCGAATATATCGATTTAGCAATATGGATGGGTCTCGGATTATTGGACAGGCAGGACTTCGCATACGCTAACGACACCTATGTTTCTGAAAAGCACAACTCAAAAAGCATGGTGAGAATAAGCTTTAAACTTCTGATCTAGAAGAGTTATTAATATATTTATTTGTATGCCGAATAGCGCCCACATATCTATGTGTACGAATGTCTAATGATATCAATAGGTTCTTTGCAGTATTTATGCGACGAGTGTTAATTAAAAAAATAATTTGTTCAAAATTACCGAAATGACTCCATAAATTTTTCAAGACTAAAGCTAGATTATTAAATTATATGGTTCACGTCCAATTTGATAGGTTAATACTGACTCAGAGTGCCGTGAGCACAATAAGTTACAACAGGCCCGGCGCCGTATTATTTTTTACAATATCCGGGCCCACCAATTGTTGAAATATATAACTAACAAAAACAGTAAATTACATGATGTCTCGTCGGTTTGTAGATCTGCATGGGTGAACCCGGGGAGCCTGATCTTCTATACCTCTTTGCAGCGCCGACCGTGGGTTAGTATATTTGTGTTTAGAGGCCTCGATGATTTCTCACGACTGATACCCCGAGGGTTGTTCGAAACCGCAAGGCCAAGCACTCTCACCGCGGAAACAAGATAACAAGATATCACAAAAGCTGCTGCTCAAATTTCTCAACATGTCACTTAATGTTCCTGGCGCAATGATCTCTGGAAAATTCTATCTAAGGCCGGAAATAATAGAGAAGCTTAAGAAATTATAACTAACGCGGAAACAGATTTCAACCACAGAGTCGGGTAAATATTTTTAGCGTGCATATAGAATAAGTGTATAAGTGTGTCATTATCTATACTAGGAATTATATGGTCAAATGGTATCAAAAAGAAATTTCGCAGGAATTCATTCCAATGACAGAGTAAACCTGATCAACCGCTAACTTTTTCATCCACAGATGTTACAACGTTATAGGTTTTTGGGACGTATAGGTTTGATTTTATCTATAATTTTTCTTGGGAACTAGAATTCGTTTGCAGTAAGAACAGAAGTATTTCTTGGCCGGACAAGGCTTGTTCATGCTTGGTTTGATGAAGTTATTGACATTTTATGAAATACAATTGTTACAAAAACCATTTATTTATGTTCATAATTATGCAATTTATTGAATAATTATTTCCAAGGAACTGATGCTTATGGGTCTAAAATCGAATGGCTTTCAGTTTTAGGCTCAGAACTCAAGTATTTCTAAATACATGTATGAAATCAGCCATCGCTAGACCATCGTTTGAATGACTACTGCTTTAGTTTGCAGTTTCCATTAGTATTTGTAATATATATTACAACATTCTACTACATTATTTTATACTTATTTAACGTTAAAGTTGTAAATTTTAGTCTGTTAATTATAGTATAATGACATTGTTTCATCAATATCAGTTTCACTGAAGAACAAAATCTATTACTACTGTGACTATTAATTGTCGCCAAAAACGCAGCATTATAACTAAATACATTAGATATGGCTTCGAGCGAATAACAGCAAAACTTGAAAAATTACATAACTACGTCGGATTGTTTATAAAAGTGAAACAGATATATACATATATCATTGAAACAATAAATGAATCTAGTCTTATAGAGCTAGTATGATTCCCAACTAGGGAAAGCAAAACCCTTGATCTGATATTGACTAACAATGCACTCCAACTTGCATCCATTAAATGTATAGAAAACTTTTCCAATTCTGAACACTTGAATCGATTTCCTCTTAACTGGCGGTAAACGTAGTAAGCCCGCGTACCGTGCACAACAAATTTCGATTTTGAAAACGCTGAATTCGAAAAGATAAGGAACTTTCTAATGTCACTGAATAGGAATGATCTTCTTTATTCTATATTTACTGTGAATGATAATTGGCTATTATTTTACAATGTCATGTTGTATGTATGTGAATTATTAGTGCCGAAAAAACAGACAAGTATCAGAACGCCAATGAAATATTACCCCATACACATCAAAATACTTCCACAGAAAAAAGGCCCAGCTCTGAAAACTGGGCAAACAAACAGACGATTTTTCTGCATGCAAAGCAATTGCCAAACAATACAAAAAAGCAATAGCAAAGCTGGCAGAGAATAGAGAGACATATAGGTGCTCAAATAATCCACAAGCACTGTATAGTTATGTATAGACTTCGATGCGGCACCAGTGATGTGATTAGCGCCTTAAAATGCGCAGACTGGAGTCTTGCCTCAGACTGCGAAGTGCGAAATAGCTTCACATGTAAGTTTTCACAAGCATTTACACTGAATCTGATGACAGTATCCCCGCCGTTGACGCTGAAAACCTTCAAAAACTCTAATGGCTATCATTCTGTACTGCATCTTGGCCCTAAAAATCCGCATTTCTGTTGTTCATTGTTACAATACATAGTGCCAGAAACAGCATACATTAAAGATCTCGGAGTCACAATCACAAGCGACCTAAAATTTAACACACATTGCAGAAACATCACTTAAAAAGCTTATCGCATGTCTAATATATTATTTCGTTGTTTTGCAACTTGTAACATTGATATTTTATTACGTGCTTATGTTACATATGTGCGGCCAATTATTGAAATATTCCAGCCCAGTATGGTCTCCAGTATACCAAGGAGACATAGATATGGTTGAACGTGTTCAACGGTATAGGCGCGTTTATAACCATTTAAAAAGTTTCCCGTGCCCTACAAAACATGGTTATATTTCCTGAGCCTTATTCACTCGAACTACAAAGGTTGCGTTTTATCTCTGCACAATCTTCAAACTTCTCAGTGAAAACCGATACAAATTTCATTTTAAATACTTACAATTAAATGATTTAATGCGAACTCTATAAGATTTCACAATCCAAAAATAAAAAAACCAATGTTTTAAGCCACGCATTCCCCTTTCGTACCATTAGCTAGTGGAATAATCTGCCCAACACATTGGACGGACAACTGTTCGTTGCAGCCGCAAACGTTAAAATTTTCAAAAAACTACTAATGCAGGTAGACCTCAGCAAATCATTAAAATACGATCTCAACTTATAACAGATGTAAGTGGTGCTAGGTACCTCTCCCATTCTGTTAGCTATATATTTACCAGTTTATTGTGAAATTTGTCTATGCTTATATATTCATAGTCGTCTTATAAACTTGTTTTACTAGTAAATTCACATGACTTGAAATGCATTTAAAAATTCAACAGAACCTGCTCAATGTAGGATTTGATTTTCATTCGTGTTTTTAGCCTTTTCATATATAGAATGGGAATGTTTGAACACCATTCAGATTTTCGAAAGATTCTGTTTTTAGTTAGTTGACGACAAAAGATACCCATGAAGAAGTTGTGACAAGAAATATTAGACAATATTCTGTCCAGATTTTGAGCTCACGTTTTGAACTGAATATCTGAACCCAGACACCTGAAATCGAATTTATTTTTTTCTGTGACGAACAAAAGTTCGGACAGCGCTCAAAATACTAATGTAACAATAAATTGAAACACGTTTTTGATCAATAAGGAAAATTCTGCGATGATTCAGATGCTTTTTTCTGTGGCGAACAAAAATTCGGGCAGTGCTCAAAATACTAATATAACAATAAACTGAAACACGTTCTTGATCAATAAGGTAAAATTCTGCGATGATTCAAACAGTGAACAAATGCACTGACTATAATGATGGAATTGAACAATAAGCACCATATACAGGAATCAATGAGCAACCGTTCATATTCTTATAAATATGACTGCATTCAAGCACGGTCAGATTAGCATGTGAGTGACCTCCCAAAACTAGGGTGTGAGTGGCCCCACAAACTATGGTATGACTCCCCAATGTATAGTGTTAAACACACCCCGGTCCGCCTCTCCTCCCCCACGGTGACGAGGCCCTTGATCCAGAACTGTGAAAAAATGCAGAATATGGGAGGGGCCCCGTGCGTGATTTAAGCCATGTTTTCATCGGTACGTAATCGATACGTTTCTAAGATATCCATAATCATAGATCCACTATGAAACAAGATTCAATTCGCTTCCTCTTTTATTCAATTCTATTTGATTGGTGTATTATACATTATTTGACCAATATAAATACTTAGGAAACTAGTCACGTGTATTATTTATGTGGTGTGGTTGAGCTCTGCTGCCTAGTTTCAATTGGTGACCCACCAATCTATTTCAAAAAATCTTTTTCGACTAGTAAGTGGCAGATGGATATGTTGAGTCAACCATCACACAACGTGGACGTCCCATCCTCTACTAATAATTTCTGGCAAAGCAACGAAGGCTACCTAACAATACCAATCAATAGAATGACAAAGAGGAAGCGAATGAATCTGTTTCATAGGGATCTAGATATGGATATCTAAACATGATTACGACCGAGAAAACAGCAATCACGCACGGGGCCCCTCCCATATTCTGCATTTCTAGTCCGATAAGGGCCCTCCACGGGGAGGAGAGGGACAACACATACAGAAACAAGGCACACACCAGGAACACACAAACCCAACAAATATAAAAAAGAACCAGACCATATCACAACCACAATAGCAGCACACAACACGCAGAAACCATGACAAGACGCAGATGATATAGAACTAGCACGCCCTAAGCTCTATATAAAAAAGCATCTGAACATCGCAGAATCCATGATCAAAAACGGCAATTAACAAAGCTCCAGCGCCCGAACCGCACAGAAAAATAAATCGAAGGCGCCATATCCAGTCAAAACGGAGCTCAAAACTACAGAATACAGATTCAACAAACTATATCCCGCCAATGAAACAGAATCTCAAAATCAACAAACATCCCATCTATATATGAAAAGCAAAAACACGAAAAAATCAAATCAACAAGCAGAAAAATCACAACAAAACAAAAAAGAAAACACAAATATAAAACAGAAAAACACAAAAGCCCCAAACCAAAAAACCCCCCACAAACCACACAAAAACACACCACAACCAACACACCCGAAGGCGGACAAAGACCCGCCGGATATCGTTGTGCTCGCCAGGAGCAGACAAATAAAATGAGGGGTCGCATGGGCACGTTTAGGGTCTGTGGTCAAATACGGAGTTGGTACAAACCGAAGGAATTTTATGTTGAATTTTCGTGGTACATTATGAAACACGGAAGTAAGTTATATGGCAGCGGGAGGACTGGTCGGATCGAGACCCGCCTGGTCTCGTCAGATGCCTGAATGGGTACACTACTTAGAAACACGCATACTTTCAATCAATGATCCGATGGTCACCAGAAAAACCAGTTGTTAGGGTGCGGGTCAGGCAATTTAGGGCGTCAACGGATGTTATAAAAATAAAAGTTTTGATACGGTGGGGGCGGGAAAATAGGTATACCGAGGCACAAAGATCAGGCAGCACACACATATCTACATATATATACATAACTATATATTCATATATGCCTATATCAGGTCCATTCGGGACCATGGTCACCAACCAAACCTAGCGTAAGTATTGGCTGTTGATTGAATGTTTGCCTATTTGTCCCCAGGGTATCTCGTGAAATCCTCCAGCGATTTGCGATGTCTTGGGCTCGTTCGAGAGCCCAGAAAATTCTCTACCGAAAAGTACTCGGGGCATTTCCGGTAAATCTGAACCGTTGGACGGTTACGGGCCGATAAACAGGCCCGAGGTCCGTTATTTCCGAATAATCGGAAACTACCGTAACCCATTTGCTTCAGCTTACTTTGGTGACCATTAAGCTATGGTTCGCTCAAACCAGGTAAACTTGATGGTCTTGATTCTGATCACTTCCCTTCCCCTTAGATTGTCAAAGGCCTCCTATTCCCGGACGGTCTAAATTTTGAAATTCCAATAGGGGAATCGGGGTTAGTTGTCGAGTTCCGTTCGAGTTGCCGATCCCGACTAATTAAGCATTCTCCTGCGTTCATTATCACTCTGAGTTCATACGGCTACCTAGATTGAATTTCCTCTGGGCTCACATGAGCCTGTCCCCCTATACAACTATACGACAAATCATGCAATGACAAGGATTATTGATATACGATCGATCATTCAATGGCAAAGGTTACTCAAACCACATGAAATTAGCAAAGGCAGAACATATAACGGTAAACAACACATTTATCAATAACCATGGCACCCTGCGACACATGAAGGCTTTGTTTCCTTAAACTCTGTCTGGTACGATTTGAGGTACGTTTAAGCACTTTTGACGCCGAAATCATGAAAAATAACCGTAACGGGCCGGAACGAGCCTGTTACATCTCTTATATTTTTAAATGGAAATTTTCGGACTTAATTACCCGGGTTGGAACCAATTTCCTCTGTTTTCCCTATAATGAAAATTTTCGCCTATAATGGGGTCTCCGACGACTAAGACCCCTTTCAAAAAGGCGTGTGCGTGTTTACTCTGACGGGTAACCCGCGCTCTATCCCCACAAATAAGTTAAGCCATATGTACAGATAATATGATACAATATGGTACACGGGAATTCAGGTTTCCCAGTTAATTTATGTTATTGTCGGAATATCTTATTGACCATTGTTGGTCCTAGTCACACATCGTGGTCCTGGTCTACTGAATTTTTGAAATTGGTAACTTTTGGAGACTTTCTCAAAAAAAAGATATTCGGTGCAACTTTAGCCCTATTTCCAACGAGTCCTCCTTAGATCCTAGCAATTTCTACATCCTGAAAAGTCCTCCTCTTATATTTTTAAGGGGACGAAAGGACTTTTTACTAGGTTTTAAAAGAATTTTCCGAGATGGTGAAAATTTATTTGATTTGGCCATGGTGCCATGGTTAGGTTATGCATGAACAGATTACAAATACGAGACAAATGATTAAATACGGCATACATGATTAACATTATAACATCATTAGGCAATACGTCCAGCTTGGGTTTACTACTGGTTTTGGCATTTGAGTTCTTAAATAGTCAGTACTCATATTGTCTTGTTGGAATTCCCTACCCCTTACTTTATTCCCACTTGTTGGATGTTAGGCTCTGTTGAATCCACGTGCGGAAATATCCGAGATAGGGTTCGGTAATGTGTGGCTCTGCAAGTTCGGCACTGTCCGTGGTATTCTTCCACGCTCCCGGTTCATTTAATTCAGACGGGTAGTCTGGCATCGACGCTTTCTGCATTCTATCGGGGAGCTGCCATTTTATGTCTTGGAAGATTTGGGTGAATTCGTCGTGCCATTCAATGGTGTTGTCCAGTCCGATGTCCCAATGTGGTGGAGGCGGAGCGATAATTGCTCGGGCTCCATCACTGAGGAGATAGTCGAATGAGCAGATATATCGGCGCACTCGACGCATCACTTTACTGGGCGTGTCCAGCAAACGACCTTCATGTGGCTTCGACCGTAGGGCCGCTTTATAGCCGCCAAGGATCATGATTGTCTTGGTTTGCGGCGTGGCGATGCACGTTGCCAGCCGGACTAGAAATTGCATGGTGGCTCCTGGCCACGCCATGGCGAACCATCCATGCGAAGCGGCCATATTGACCAATGGCGCTGCTAGTGAGTCGCCCAAAATCAAAACGGTCGGCCAGGCGGCGACGTTGTGACGGAGGAAGGTTCGTATTTCCTCCAATAAGCGGCCCATGACATTGTGACATGGTCGCGGCCGTTTACCGAACTTGATGTCCTCCGGTCCTAGGCCAATTCCCCAAAAGGAATCGGACCTATTTGCCTCGAGCAGTTGGGCAAATCCGGTGGCTAGCAGGGCGTCCCTGAATCGAGGTATTTTGAATTTTTCCAGGAGCACCGTCCGCATAAGGTGAGGGAGTACTGGGCGGAGGCGCTCGGTTGTTTTTGAGTCTAGGAACTTTTGTTTGTTCCTACGGGAGATGGCCTTGACATCTCGAGCTCCCAGTTTCAAGTCTGAAATATCTTGTTTTGCTTGCTCCTCGTCGAATAAATAGGTGACGAGGAGCTGGTAGCCTTGCTCCGTCGAGGTGTATTCGATGGGATATTGGGTGACGGTTCGGCCTAACGGAGCCATGTTGGAGAGTTCTGGCCAATGTGTACCTTTGGACAGGAACGTTTCCATCGGCGCCTCATAATTGATAGTGTAGTGTGGCACTCGAGGTTGTGGAATTTGTTCCATGTCGTTGAGTTCTTTGACTTGGTTGTTCCTGCAATAGTATTCATCGCCATTAGTGGCGGCTCTTGAGGGAGTTTGGTGGCGGGAGCTCGAGTTTTCTGGAGTATTTCTTGAGTGATTCACATGTTACAACCGTCTCTCGCGAGGCGGTTGTCTCGGAGGTCGGACCACTTCTAGTCCGATATCTTCAGGTCGTAATTGTCTTTGTCCACTGTCCTCGTCGGGTTCCAAGTCGGGATGTGCGGATAACATGTCCTCGATGTCCTGTTCATCAAAGATGTCCCTAAAAGGTTCAAACATCTCGTGCCGTGCACGAGCACTACCAGATGGGTAATCCATCGGCATAACAGGGTCACGATGTCGAGTCGGTGGAGCGAGGGGTATAGTCCGTCGAGCTGATGTCGTAATTTTAGGTTCCAATCGTCGGGTGTCCAAACGTGGTATTACTACTCGGGCTTCTTCTCCGTATGGTATGTATTCTTCATACCAACGACAGCGGTCCCT
>JASANE010021749.1:0-49123 GCA_030248225.1 Trileptium ribeirensis
GAACGTAAAAATAATAAAAATTTAATGACTAGGAATTCGGGTTTATATCTGGGAAATTGAAAATTTTCTACAGTGGAAATTTGAAACGTGAAATTTTGGGAATCTGACAATTTCTATAACTTGAAATTAAGGAATTCAAAATTATGATAAAGTTATAACTAACTTAGAAAAAGCTAGAATTAACAGAAACAACATTTGTCCTAAGTAGAACTCACAATGAATGCTTTTATTTAAAAAATTAGAGATTGTTGGCAGTTTAACCAAAGAATTTGGGAAGTTTGGGAAGATAGGCAGTGTAGATAAGGAAACTCGGAACTTTGAACTGTCACGGGGTACTTGGGAAAATTTGATAATTGGAGCGATTTGGCGAGATTTGGTTAATATTGAGAACTGAAAAATCAAATTTGAAAAAATTGTATCAGCGATCGATTGCGAGGCTAAAGGATTGCAATTTGAGAACTGAGACTGCATGTCTGGAAATCAAAAGAAGCCCACATCTGCACAAACGTGAAACGGCGTCTGTCATCAGCTTGAATTCAGATTGAATCGCATGACTTGAATGCTATGCATAAAAATACATGAATGATGCGCAGAACTCGGGCGCCTCCACGGGTGACTGCAAAAATTTGTTTGGTGGAAAAAGTATTCATTTTCGATTTTTAGAAAACACATATTTCCAATGCGCATCGTGATTAAGTGTTAATGCAGACACCAAATTTTTGCGGCCCCTTTTTCGGGCCTCAAACGGAATAAAAATTGCCTAAGGTGTGGTTAACAAGTGATATATCTATGAGGTCCGCCTCTCCTTACAGGCGAGCTATATCTTTGAGTTCTGGAAATTTTTGTATGTAGAACTAATCGGAACCTTTGGTTTCAATTGTGTGTAATGAATGCCGCCTGTACACGTCAATAGCGTTGTGGTAACTATATACATATTTATATATATATAAATTATATAAACATATATATATTATAAAATAACATAACGTAATAAAAAATATAACTTTTCGCATAATAGTGTGACATGAATAATAAAATTAAAAATAGGAAGCCACCATACTATGAAGCGTAAAAACTTTGAGGGACATAGATGAAGTGCAGCGATTCAAATCACCAGCAATACGTAACTGAACGAAGTAGATGAACAAAAAACATTTACCAATTGCTACAAAACGGCAAATGGCATTTTCTTACAAAACGACAAATGGTATTTTTATACAAACGGCAAATGATATTTTTATACAAACGGCAACTGATATTTCTTACAAAACGACAAATGGCATTTTCTTACAAAACGACAAATGGTATTTTTATACAAACGGCAAATGATATTTTTATACAAACGGCAAATGACATTTCTTACAAAACGACAAATGGTAGTTTTATACAAACGGCAACAAATGATATTTTTATGCAAAACGGCTAATGATGCTTTTGTACCCCTGGCCATGTGCCAGCGCTTCCCGCTACGGTTTTGGGTACGATTATCCTGAAATGCCCGTGACAGGGTCGGAACGACTCTGTTACACATATACATTGACATACATATATATATTGGGTCTAACCAGGAATAGGGTTAAAAATATTAGCATTCACGGTCCGCCCTTGAGGTTACAATAGCCGGGGTCGTATGGGCATGGTTTTAGGAAGTTGCGCCACGCAGCTGCGTCCCGTTATTACAACTTATATACATATATATTCTAGCCGAATCTAGTACTACCGGATAAGAAGACGGCGTTGCTTTCGCTGGAGACAAAAGATATCCGATTGAAATAAGTTGGCAAAAAATGGGGAAAATTTTCGCGGAATTGCGAAAAGCTATAAGTTCCTGAAAATTTTAGAAATTTACCACCCTGGCCTACCCCCCATCTAGGCCACCTACCTCTTACCCTAAGCCGACGGACTTTCGACGCCTATGTCATAATAAGGTATTATATATTGGTCTTAAGAATTATAGGGTTATACATCCATGATCCAGTGTTATGGAGGTACCTCTCAAATAGAAGTCGCGAATTAGGGTTCTTTTGCGACCCCCAAGAGGAGAGGAAGGCGCAAATAGGGATTGCAGGTGAATATAAAGTTTAATTCATGCAAAAGCGGTAGCATAATCGACAAAAAGTTTAAAATAAAATTCTAAACAGTCGCTGCGCCACCAACACCTTATATTTGTTCACTTTTACTTCAATATCGAATATTCAGCGACAACACAGCATTTTTGGGGTCGGAGTTCCATTACAAAAGGAGTTGCTCAAGCAGATGGAAGTCGCTAGTATGGATCGCGGTAGGCTAAATGGGACTCAGGTCGACCCATTCTGCACCTTTATGCCGCAAGCAAGACATTTCAAATTGCTACAGCACATTTTTAAAAAAAATTCTGGATGAGACATTGTACGTGCAACGCAGCAATTTTTAAGCTTAGTAAAGCAATAACTTTAAAATGTGTGATAAAGGGCAAAAGTTTAGTCGTGTTTTTATTACGCCTTTATAAAAATGACCAAAGTTTTTGATAATGTACTACTATTTCGGCTCGACCATGAAGGTCACCCACCTATTCAAATTATAGTAAAGCAACAAATTTATCTTGTCATCCTCTACCGATTTAAAATCGAGACATTAAGAATATTTTTAGAATAGGCCTCAGCGTGTTAGTCTTATAGACCGCTCTTGCTTCAAAAGAAAGCGATTTCGCTGATTTTTGTTGACATATCATGATGCTAGGTGAGTTGGTGACTGGCCAGGAATTCGTATTAATACCATTACATACTTTGGCAATGTATAGGTATGGTAAATTTGAACAGTGCCATACAACTCTGATATCCATTCGCTATTTGAATAATGTACACAGTATAGTTGCAAGCTCTTCAAAAGTCTAGAGGATCGGGCAAACGAGTGGAGGCGACCCGTAATTGTTTGCATTCATTTTCTTACAATTTCAGTATTATTTTATTATTTACAGTACGATATTCTTATCGAAAATTTTGAACTTTTTTATTGCAGAATTTAAAATCATTGAACTGATTCTTGAGTTGGACATTTTAAACCATAAAGCCCAACTTTGTTTGTTAAGAATTGAATCCTTTGGCACGCATTAGTATATTCGTACAATGTGCGGATATATTCTTATGCAAAACAAAACACAGATATATATATATATACAGTTCTCATGTGTAAATATAGTTGAAATAATTTAATTAAGATTTCATGCCATCTCATAAACAATGGGTCCTGATAATTAATTGCATAGATCTTGACTGTCAAGCGATTTTGACGATCCAGCAAAATCGAGTCAAACTAAGTTAGAAAGAACATTGTTTGATTTCACTGAAATAGGATCGATTTTTCTAGCTGTCGGTACGATAAAAGGTGTTAGATTTGAGATGTCATGTAAGTTTAGCTCTTTAAAGTGTCTTAGCCATATTACAAACACAACGCCACGTTGCCATGACGACGGCAAAACATAGTGCATCATGCAAAATATGCTTCTGAGCGCAGAAAATAAGGCAATAAATATCCATATATTCCTTATATATATTCATCCGTCTTTCACTCAGTCAAGCATATTTTTTGATTGTTATAAATAGATACATTATAAATAGATATTATCTAACTCAATTCTCAGCTAATAAATATTTTTTGACCCTGTGAGACATGCATGGCCTGACTCAGTTTTGGCACAGTTTTGACTAAAACTTAAGGTTTAGAAAGGACCGTCTGAATTCCAAAATTTGACTCCATGTTTTTGCAGCGTATGAAAATGACAGCTTTTTAAATAGGAAAGAAAGATTCTTTTATGGAATTTTAATATTTCGTTTGTTTTATCCGGTTAACTCATTGTTTTCAACCTAGATTTATAATTGTTTTCTTGCGTCTCACTAACCCAATTGTCTAAAGATTGCGTAAAATTGGTAGAAACTACTGTTGGGATAGAAACGTGGGATGCACACTAGCTCATCCCTATTGTCTAAAATACCGACACACCCTATCAACCCTATCATACCGACACACCCTATCAACCCTATCATACCGACACACCCTATCAACCCTATCATACCGACACACCCTATCAACCCTATCATACCGACACACCCTATCAACCTGCATCATAGCGATAAACACCTGGATTTACCCCACTCCATACCGACACACCCTATCAACCCTATCATACCGACACACCCTATCAACCCTATCATACCGACACACCCTATGACACTTCTATCGACGTTTAACTATCCCGGATTGCAATTAAAGACCCGACGTGAAACTACTTGGGAAGATGTTGAAATCGATGACTGTAAAGTAAACCATATTTGATGTATATATAGCTTATTAACAGAAATTTGGACTTTAAATTTACTGTCTTCGAATTTTAAACTTACTATATATACTCGGAAACCCATGGATCTATATATATTCTGGGTAACATAATATATTATCAGTCTTGTCATCTGGAAAACGTTGCAAAATATTAAACCTGCTATGTTTTTCTCAGCTATAGTGGCAAATTTATTCTATTGAGTAGGTTAGTGAACTTAATCCATAAAGACACAACAGATGATCATATATGCACGACATCCGAGATCCTAAAATTTTTCCTAAATTTCGAGAATTTTGCCCAAAATTTTCCACGATTTTTTCCAACTGTAGCCAAAATTGTTTACGCCGGGTGGCAGGGACTACGGCACCTCGGAGGGGGGGGTGGAGCGCACACTCAGCCTACATGTCAGAGGGGGACCGGCGCTCCGCTCGAAAGGGGGTCCCACGCATCAGGGTGGGTAATCACTCTCTCCTCCTTGAGCATGCATGTAGACGATTGCGCTAAACTATAATGGGTTTATCTAAATGGCTGAATTTCAGTGCACTCGGATACCAATCTAAAATCCACCTCTGAAATCAGGCATCTATGCTCGCTTTTTGATTAATTTTGTTTTAGCATGAGTATATCTTCGCAAAGTTTTTACAAGAACACGTTAAAATAAACAGTGGTATGTTTTCGCGGCAGTTGTTTTACAAGAAGTGTGGTATGTCTTCACGACAGTGAGTCGCTTTACAAGATCAAGTTAGAAGAAAGAATGGTGTGTCTTCGCGACTGTTGTTTTACAAGAACAAGTTTTGAAAGAAAGAATGATGATGTATTCATTGTAAGCCTTCCATTTATGACAAAACTTATCTGTACTGTTTTTCCTTTTGATTACCGAGGCGAGCTAAACCTAAAACAGAAAAAATCTGCAATACAGTTCCTTTTGTTCTACAAGTTCCAGAAAGCAAATTTTATCTACCTACTTATTTAATAGAAAACAAAATAAATAAATTTATAGTAAAAATTCGCTTTACAACATAGTTTTTAACGACAAATTAGTGTATTTAGTAACAATTATTGTAGGAAGTTCTTGTGATGAATATTGGTGATCACATGGTGAAACAGTTTCACGGCGTAGAACAAGACAAAATACCTCTTCTTTAGGCCACAAATCACAGGGTTTTAGATATTGGTCGCGTGCGATACAGGTGCGTTCATGGATTAGTCGAACTATTTTGTATAAGTTTTTCTATGATATATACAAATATAATTTTCAGGTGTATACCTGGTTTATACACATAAATCATGGATATTCGGACCTGTTAAGACAAATTCCCATAATGTTTGAATTAAAGTGTAAAATGATGAAATTATGATAAAACGGATGAATAGCTTATTCTCGGCTACAATTTCTCAAAGGAAATTATGTTTGAATTCAAAGTAGTAAACATTCATTCACATAAATCATGGATATTCGGACCTGTTAAGACAAATTCCCATAATGTTTGAATTAAAGTGTAAAATGATGAAATTATGATAAAACGGATGAATAGCTTATTCTCGGCTACAATTTCTCAAGGTAGTTTTTGTTTGAATTCAAAATAATACACAAACATTCATACACAACAAACATGATATTTCGACCTGTTAAGACAAATCCAATTTGATAAATTAAAATGATGAAATATGATAAAACGATGAATACTTATTCTCGCTACAATTTTCTAAAGAAATTATTTTGAATTAGAAATCATAAACATTCATTCACATAAATCATGGATATTTCGGACCCTGTTAAGACAAATTCCCATAATGTTTGAATTAAAGTGTAAAATGATGAAATTATGATAAAACGGATGAATAGCTTATATACGTCTCGGCTACAATTTCTCAAAGGAAATTATGTTTGAATTCAAAGTAGTAAACATTCATTCACATAAATCATGGATATTCGGACCTGTTAAGACAAATTCCCATAATGTTTGAATTAAAGTGTAAAATGATGAAATTATGATAAAACGGATGAATAGCTTATTCTCGGCTACAAAAGGAAATAGTTTGAATTCAAAAAGAGTAACATTCATTCACATAAATCATGGATATTCGGACCTGTTAAGACAAAGTCCCAGTAATGTTTGAATTAAAGGAAAAGAGAAATATGATAAAACGATGAATAGCTTAATGTGACAATTTTTCAAAGGAAATACGTCGGTCAAAAAAAACACATCACAGAAACAGAAAAGGAACCGAAGACAAATTCCCAAATGAATAAAGGAAAAGAGAAATAGATAAAACGGAAATGAACATTTCTCAAAAGGAAATTATGTTTGAATTCAAAGTAGTAAACATTCACATAAATCATGGATATTCGGACCTGTTAAGACAAATTCCCATAATGTTTGAATTAAAGTGTAAAATGATGAAATTATGATAAAACGGATGAATAGCTTATTCTCGGCTACAATTTCTCAAGGAAATTATGTTTGAATTCAAAGTAATAATATTCATTCACATAAATCATGGATATTCTAACTTGTTAAGACAAATTCCGATAATGTTTGAATTAAGTGTAAAATGATGAAATTATGATAAAACGGATGATAGTTATTGGCTAAGATTTCTTAAAAGGAATTAATGTTCGAATTAAGCAGAACATTTCATTACACATAAATCATGGATATTCGGACCTGTTAGAGACAAATTCCCATAATGTTTGAATTAAAGTGTAAAATGATGAAATTATGATAAAACGGATGAATAGCTTATTCTCGGCTCGACATTTTGAAGGAAATTATCTTTAAAAATAAAATCATAAACATTCACATAAATCATGAAAAATATAGGGACCTTAAACAAAATTCCATAATTTTGAATTAAAGTTAAAATGATGAAATATGATAAAACGGATTATAGCTATTCTCGGCTACAATTTCTCAAGGAAATATGTTTGAATTCGAAGTCGTAAACATTCATTCACATAGATCATCGATATTCGGACCTGTTAAGACAAATTCCCATAATGTTTGAATTAAAGTGTAAAGTGATGGAATATGATAAAACGGATGAATCGTGCTCTCGGCTTCAAACAGAATAAACATTCGATACACATAATCATGGCAAATTCAACCTGTTAGCACAAATTCCCATAATGTTTGAATTAAAGTGTAAAATGATGAAATTATGATAAAACGGATGAATAGCTTATTCTTGGGTGATACTCCTCTCAAAGGAAATTATGTTTGAATTCAAAGTAGTAAAACATTCATTCACATAAATCATGGATATTCGGACCTGTTAAAGACAAATTCCCATAATGTTTGAATTAAAAGTGTAAAATGATGAAATTATGATAAAACGGATGTATAAGTTATCTCGCTATATTTTTAAAAAAAGGAAATTATGTTTATTTTAAAAAAGTAGTAAACATTCATTCACATAAATCATGGATATTTTAAATCTGTTAAGACAAATTCCCATATGTTTTGAAATTAAAGTGTAAAATGATGAATTATGATAAAACGGATGAAATAGTTATTTCTTGGTGATATTTTTAAAGGAAATTATGTTCCAATTCAAAGTAGTAAACATTCATTCACATAATGGATGCAATTCGGACCGTTAAAAGAAACAAATTCCCATAATGTTTGAATTAAAGTGTAAAATGATGAAATTATGATAAAACGGATGAATAGCTTATTCTTCGCTACGATTTTCTCAAAGGAAATTATGTTTGAATTCAAAGTAGTATAACAAACATTATACAACATAAATCATGGATATTCGGACCTGTTAAGACAAATTCCCATAATGTTTGAATTAAAGTGTAAAATGATGAAATTATGATAAAACGGATGAATAGCTTATTCTCGGCTACAATTTCTCAAGGAAATTATGTTTGAATTCAAAGTAATAAACATTCATACACATAAATCATGGATATTCGGACCTGTTAAGACAAATTCCCATAATGTTTGAATTAAAGTGTAAAATGATGAAATTATGATAAAACGGATGAATAGCTTATTCTCGGCTACAATTTCTCAAAGGAAATTATGTTTGAATTCAAAGTAGTAAACATTCACATAAATCATGGATATTCGGACCTGTTAAGACAAATTCCCATAATGTTTGAATTAAAGTGTAAAATGATGAAATTATGATAAAACGGATGAATAGCTTATTCTCGGCTACAATTTCTCAAAGGAAATTATGTTTGAACTCAAAGTATATACAATTTTTCTGTTTCCAAATTTTTGTTTTCCCGCCCGTTAAAGTAGAAAATGCGACAAAGAGAAAGTTTACTCAGTCTTCACAGAAAAATAAAGTAACCAAACAAAAAATAAATACAATTCAGTGTGTGTCTATCATAGAAGACACACATGCAAATAAAATAAAATTTCCCGCAGGAAAACTGGAAGCCCCGGAAGTTCACTTGGGCCAAGCATATAATGCTAAAATATGCCCGAATAACTTGCGTCGATGGGGTTGGAAAGGTAGGGGGTTGGCCTCTCTAAGGGTCGGACTTCTCCCCAAGCCAAATTTACCCTGTCCCCGTCCTGTGAAAGCTCCGCGTCCTTTCCCTCTGGCTCAACTCTACCGCGCTCTAAAGATCAGCGGAAAATTTTTAGAGAAAATTGATAAAATTCGGGGAAAATGTTGAAAAAATTGGCCCAAATAAGCAAAAATTATTGAAACTGTTAGTAAAATTTCCAAAATCCATCGCGATGTTCCTGGAAATTTCTCTAGTTTGCGTCCCTCCTCCACTGTGACCAGATATCCCCTAAAGCTGGAGGAGCTTCGACGACTATGACCTAACTATATATGATTATACATTTACCTGAGTATATACCTGGCAGCTCGCCATAACCGTCGTGACTGATCATATCAATATTTTGCTGCCAACATGCATTGAACACGACAGGCCATTGACCACTGTGCTGCAACGGCTTGTTTTCTCGTAATGTTGGAAAACAAATGCAGAGCAGCAGCACAAAATTATAACACTGGCAAGGACCCAGTTGCATTGAATCTGGATTTGAACGCAACGGTCGACGGAGCTATTGTAGTTAATATAGCAGTTACTGCAGTTACGACAGCAGATACTATGTAGTATAGTTGAAGTTGAGCTCCGCCCAGATTTTCAACACTCCTGCTCCACGTTCCACCTTTCACTGAACTAAGCCATCATATGATAACATTGAATGTTCAAAAACAGGCATATAAAACCAGATAGATATGTTCATGAGGTCAGCGTAATTTTTTCCTGTTCCTTCGAGCTATATTTTCCACTGAGCTAAGCTATCATATAATAATATTGAATTTTCAACAACAGACGTGAAAACCAGCCAGATATGTTCATGTACCGCCCTACTAGCAGATGGGTTACATTTTCACGACAAATTGTACGAGTTCGATGGATTGTTTTGAAAAATTGCTTACACTCTATTTTGCTCCTAGCTCATCAGAAAAGTTGGTTCCATTTTGTTTTAGACGATAAAGATCAAAATCAATCAGGACTCAATTTTTAAGAATAATTTAATCTGCACGCGGTTTAATATACAACCGCTGACGATAAAGGCAAACAAACTTTCAGAAAGAATGCTTTAAAAGGAATGCTATCGTTCTAATATTATCGCAGTTCAACTATAAATTGTTTCATCGTCTTTAATTCTTTTATGAAGATATGTCAAACTTGATCTCAGCGACCTAAGTAAATCTAGTCTGGGGAAGAGGCTACAATCGGGCTTTATCCGTCCGTGATCATTTAATTTTGGCTAACGACTGGTTTTGAAGTCAAACGGTTGGCAGCGTTCTACACTACCCGCTAAAGGACGAAGTTGCACATGTCCACATCCCCATGAGCTGATGTACCCGGATTTAGTTCATATCTACACAAATTTTTATCTTCCTAAAATTTGTCAGCAATTGTCTCGCTGACTTTAACTTGCTGAGTAACCCTAAGATTGACTACAACGCCGCTCTCCACACTGTGGTAACACATCCTAACCCCTTCTAATTTCCGCGAACGTTCCTCCTAAGCCCTAAATTTCGATCTGTCCCGTTCAATTTTCCTTCCACACCTTTCGCTTTTCTTGGCTTTTCTGTCGCTGTATTGTGTTTTGCGTCGTGTTGTGCTGCACGATGCGTTTCCATTGCGATGCAGTTTGCACCAACGCTCGTAATTTTGAAATTTCATGAGCGTTGGTGCTACCTAAGCGAGTGTGAGCGAATCAGTCATTGTGCCAAAGACTGATAATAAGCGAGGAGAGAGAGAAAGATAAATTGTTAAAACTGAAATGCCATAACCAAAAATCCAAATCTGCGAATATCGAATGAAAACCTTAAGGGATGCGCCTACAAAATCAAAACTGTCACAAAACTCAGCGACCAAGACGAAATGAAAAGAATCAAGGATTTTGCTCCCCCTCTATCTGAGGTCGAACTTTTCGTCAAATCGGGTTCAATTTTCAAGCGGCGGGGCGATACTATATGATGTATGGCGAATTTGTGGCCGAGATAAAGAATTGCCATAGCGACAGTTGTCATTTCGCGACAAAACTGATGTATTTGTGACACGGTGTGCTGTAACTGCACGCAACTTAGTGTGAACGCTACACAAACCTAATGTTGTTGTGTCCCAATAAATAGTAACAGTTGGCGGCGAGCTAAAGGTTTTGTTGGTCGACGGTGTTGCAAGCACAGGAACAAATCTTTTGATTCTAGAGCACGGCTCTAGCCTTTATTAATTTCGGAGCCTAGGTTAAAAACAGCTTCGAATTTGATCCACCGGTCAGATTCAATCTAATTACTCGGGAAATTTAAGATTCGGGACTCTTAGTAAAGCATCCTATAAGTTTTAAAGGAGAGACGCTTGGTGCTTCTTTCTGGATTATCCTAGAAAATTTGAACGCGGAACAGTAAGGATCATTCACCAGAATCATGCCGCGTTTACGTTATAAAGAACCCACCATGTGAAAACTTTGTCCACCCTGAGTGTCTCTTCCACCATCAATTATATGTAGTCTTGGACACCATGCTGTTCTGATAGTATTTTCGGATAGTATACATAGGTAGTGTAGTGCCGATAATAATGCGGGATTCACGTTATAATGTCCCCAACAGTTGGAACTTTTGTCCCCTGTAGTGTAGACTATGCCGTAAAGACGGTGACAGTGACAACCACATCATATAATAAAATATGAGGGTGTCGGGCACACCCCTAGATACCTCATTTCGGCAATGTAGTATTTCGGTATTTTATGCTTGCCAATGCTGTGTTTCTAAGGTATCCTGTAGGCCCTATGTAAAATGACCCCACGGGGTGGTGGAAACCCTCAGCAAAACGAAAAAGCAACGACGGTTCATTGACACCGTCTGAAATAAGCCAAACTATTAGCTAGCTTTGTTTGAAATTTATTTGAAACTTTATTTAAAAACACAGGGGTGTCTAAGACACCCTGTAGTCTAGGGTGTGCCTGCCACTGTGTGGGGTACATAAGTTCCAAGTGGTGGGGACATTATAATCCCGCGTAATATGGTGTAGACTACACCATAAAATTTACATGGTGTTAGCTACACCATACTGTTATCTACACGCATTATATGATGCGTTTGTGGGTGGTGTCTTTGACACCGTCAATAATAAACAATAGGTAGATTTAGCCACTAAAATTCAGTTGTTGGTGCATGATATACTATCTATTGCATATATAGTGTAGGTGTACACCGTAAACCCCTGGATGGTGTGGTCTAGACCATTGGGAGACAAAACTTTCACATGGGGTCCTTATAACGTAAAGGCCGCATTATCCTAAGAAATTTTAAATGGAACTTAGTTAGAATAGTTCTGGCCTGAGCGATCCTACGAAGTTTTGATGCACAGTCGACACAAGTCAGAAAAAACGTGAAATGTTCTGTATGATCGAATCACACTCCGAGCTCACAAACTATTTATAGACGGAAATTTCCAGGCATTCGATTTTTGTACACATAGAGTCCTCAATTGAATGGGATTTTATTCTAAGTGTTTCCTTGGTTCCGCTTCAGAGGCGTGGTTTTTATCCTATTAGTATAGGCTTACGGAAGTGGGAAGCATCGTGAGAGTAGCCGGGTTTTTCCAGCAAACCGTCATTCCTTACCTATTTTTTAGTAACCCTGGGACACCATCATTTCGATGCAACGGGTCGGTCGCGGCCTATTGTATTTGGCACCATCGACACTGCGACAAACCACTAAATTTTCAGATCCAAAGGCTTGAAGTCCGACGAGAAGAATTCAGTATGTCGTAAAAAAATTGGATCACTGAGAAGTGATTGTTTCGATATGTTGATTTATTAGTTTGTGGAGAAGCCTCCTATTAGGGTAGGTGGACCACGGGAGCATGTGGAACTGGTGACATCCGAACCCATTCTATGAACGCTATTTTGCTAGTCGCACATTCTTTAGTACTTCACACATCTCTGTATAATTTCAGAACGTTGAATACTGTATGAAACCGCTTTCTTGTGGTTTGGGATGGGTGAGTATATTTAGCTTTTAATGATCGGTCAGCACTGTAATCGTCGGAATACTCGGAAACTAGTGTGTTATGGTTTATTGTTTGCAGCTTCTTGTTTTCGATTTCTCTCACGAACATTACTTTGTGTGCAGTTCTGCTCACCCATTACGCAATGAGCTGTGCATTTTACAACCAGCATCGGTGAAGTTAATACTTTTTTGTTTGAGTTACTACCCGCCCAGCTTTTAAAAGTTCTCCGTTCGCTTTCTAGCGAGCGGCCGATGGTCTCTTATTCCCGGACGGTCCAACTCTTAAAATTCCATCAACATGGGGCGACCGGCCGAGTTAAGACTAGTTTCCAAAAAGGCTTAATATCCTATCCATATCTCCAACAAGGTTGTTCAGTTTTACAGGAACTATGTTTTAGCCAAATCTAAAGTGGAGAGTCCTGCACGCAAATCCACATAAAATAATTCACCTCATAAACATAAAATAAAGCGAAACAGGCAATTGCCTTATGAAGCACGGAATAAAACACAATACAAGCAATAATAGTTAACTACACACGGAACATAACGGGCACAATCATGTCACAGTGCAACATGCTATTTTATTGTGAATTGTATTCCCACAGGCCTTATTTGAATACGCTGAAACTCCACTATAAAAGTTTTCTTGTCGTTGTCCGAGTTAGGCCAACTTAAGCGTTTCTAAGTAATTTTATCACCGAAATGTTGCGGAAAGACACGTAACAGACAGGAAGAGTCCTAGTCCTGTTACATATGAACAAGCGATACGCGACTATAATTTATACCAATTTTTTCATTGACTATTACAGCAAAATTACTGATTCAAAGAACATAATATAATATATAAACGTATAGTTAGTGTACCGACTTTATCTGCGACTTGGTCTGAAAACGGCCGGTCGGTTTTCGCGCCAGTTATTGGCTGGAAATCGTTGACAGTCCAACGGCTGGGATATACCTCAATCGTCCATAGACGGCCTAAAACATCCGGCTACTTACGACTTGCCCGAGGCTTGCAAGGCCGTTCCTCAGCTGAACACTAACAGGCCTCCCGACAGTCGTTTTGGTACCTCAAACTTAAAATCAGAGCTGCCATTTGTTTTTAATATTTTCCAGTAAGCATCTAATTAAGGCAATTGTTGCATAATTTACCAGTCATATGGCAAACTTTTTATCAATGATATTCGTACTAGTGATCGCTTTGTTTGCGCTTCGATCAACAGAAGCATTCACGGCTATTAAGCAAGAGTGTATCCACACGATTACGCAATGCGGATCCAAAACCAGCATCAGTGACAAAGCTCCACCAGTTAGATTGACAGCCACTGATGAGGACAAACAAGCTGTTGCATAAACAGTTCATTGGTGTGCAGCAAAGGGTTCCAAGAACTGAAAAGCTGCTTTATGGCGCAAACGCCAGACGATGGCGCTGAATTGTTGCACCGGTGTCAAATTATAATACAAGCATTCACTCCAATCGAGCAAATGTGTGCCGAATAAGACGAATTCCTGAAGCACATTGATTGAGGATACGATATTGTAAAGTGAGCCCGAATCTACTCGTCACATTTGAGTTTTTTTCTAAAATCTTGCCGTACAAAACTAATATCTACTAGCCAAAATAAAAACACATTAAAATACAACCGATCATGGTCGAGTTATACAAAAATATAATTTTGCATCAATGTTTTACAGAATGGAAATGAAAACTCCGTCATGGAAGTCGTAATGGTTCATGGTACAAACGTTTTGTGTATGTTGACTTAGGATACACCAAAAAGTAATTTTCGTTATTACTAATCAAACAATACCAATGGAAAGGAAAGTATGAATAAGCTCCGGTTGGAGCCAAAGTTGGAAGCGGAGCCCATCTGCCCCTGCTTATTAAGCGAAGAGAAAAGGACTAAAAACGTTTGTTGACATAGCTAATTGTATGAATTATGCGGCGTTCATGTTATAATGTTCTGCTGTTTGGAACTTTTGTCGCTTGTAGTCGTGACCCTACCGTATAGACAGCCATGGTGACACCCATACCGTAAAACAATTTCGGAGTGCGTACAACATTGACCTACCTACTATATTTTTTCTTTACACTGTCGCACACACCCTTAGTTTCCAATTTGGCGCAAATTAAGTGTAACGGACATCGTTTGTAGCTAATGCAGTTCAATAGTCATCTCTTCTGTGTAGCTTTTTTCTAATTATCGATATTTGCATCCAGACCATGTAAACGTTGATGAAATAATACCGCACATTGTCAATAAAACTGCAAGAAGACACGGTGTGCTTGGCACTTTGGAAAAGTGACAATACCCGTACCTAACTACGTTTGAAAAAATTTATAAAAACAAGGAGGTATCTAGCACACCCTGATGTTGACAGAGTGCCTGACGCTGTGTGGTGTACATAGGTTGCAAACGTTGGGGACATTATGACGTGAACGCCGCATTAGTTCAACGTGCGTGGTATGAATACATATGTAAGTATAGCATATATAGTAGCAACAATAATTATGTTGGCTAACACACTCGAAAAATGGATTTCCTTTATTACCAAGCAAGCAATACGAATGGAAAGAAACTAGGAATACGCTCTAGTGGAGCCCATCTATCCCGCTGCTTATTAAGCGAAGACAAAAGGACTACAAACGTTAGTTGACATAGCTAACTGTATGCATTAGTTCAACATGTGTAGTGTGAATATATATGTAGACTAAAGCATAGACAGGGTGTTCCATAAGTAAGTTTCTCACTTTGAAACTACATAAGTTTGTAATCAGTTGAGCAATTCAAATTATTTTTTATCATGTTTTAGATCAATATCACACTTAATTAACAATAATGGCGCAATATCAGTTGCCGCTTAATGACAGAATCCTAGGTATTCGATTATACTCTTAATCCAACAATGCTGTTGACGTAGTCCGATCATGACGCCATTTTGCCGAGTCTGCTCTACCTTGCAGACCAGCTGTTGGATCACTAAACCGTAAATTTGACAGAAACGGATCTGTATCAGACCTGCTACGCTCTGGACGACCGAAGAGAACGTTACGTGTCTTGAAAAGAAAAATTTGCGGTCGCCACACAAATCGCTCAAACGCCTATCGATTGAAACTGGGCTATCAAAAACCACAAGTTACCGTGTCGTCAAAGGTTTAAAATTAAAGCCGAAGAACAGCATGATATATCTTGTTACGGCAAAATTATTTTGTTTAGTCATAATAATATAATTCAAATGTTTTATTTAGGTTGATAAGTTTCTTGAAAGCATTACTGTTTTCATAAAAACACAGCATGGATGTACAGAAATATTTGTTGGTGTCTATGTTGGATCGCGACTTTGTGGTAAATGCACTCTACCCTGTACAAGCAATGCTGTGACATCCAACGGTCGCAGACTATAATATCTGGATCTTATCTATCTCTTACTCTCAACACTTCTGCCCCCTCCTTTCGCCTAAAGATCGAAGCTTATTTACCTGTCAAGTATTTTTGTGGAAAATCTACTGTTAAAACTGATATTTTTTAAAACGACTTTGGAGCATTAGTCCAGCGATACTATTTGTAACGGCGTTTTGCAATAAACTGGCTCTTAATGAAATACGTTTATAATGTTTATTGGTAATTACACTATCGGAAAACATAACACATTATTTGTCACATTTATTAGCATCAATTAGCATTTCATTCATTTTATCAGTACAGACCTGGGGACCTAAATCGTCTAGATAGTTCAATGGCGGTCGCACGGAGCTGAGTCCAAGCTAAGACTCCTATATAATCCGTATGCTGAGCTTAATACTAATCCGGAAGGATGGTTTTCCCTGACCACCTGCACTAAGCTCTCCTTTTTTACGGATATAACGTCACATCCTTCAGTGTGACTTGGACCGTAAAATCTATGGTGTTGAGCTAAGACTCACTTAAAATCCAAAGCACATTTTTTCGAAATTATATTATCTTTATACCGTTAACGATATTGGAGCATATAGAATTATTATAGCAAAATAATCCAATGTATATTCTAGAAGCCTTAGTGAAATGCCCGCTGTGTCTTTTTCGATATACCGCTAATCTTATCAACTCCCGACAATAAACTGGTATTTTCCTGTTGTTGAATCGCTGGACCATATATATACCAGTTCTGTAGGGTAGCAGTTATAAAAGATTCTGACATCACATACAAAAACAAGACTTTGTTTGCAGTTACCAGCCATATATATATATATATAGAAAATTTTATTGCAGAGCCACGCTGCACCAAACAACGGTCAGAGTTGGGTAATGCGCCGCAGATGCTGGATTCCAACCTACCATATCCCAAATAAATTTGTTCGGCGAATATATGCACATGATAACATCTTGAGAAACGATTGATCTTCTACGCAAATGCGGAGTACCAGTTGTTGAGGAAGTTTGCCTGGATGAAAAAGGCTACGGCAGCTTCATTCTGAACAACATCTTTGCAGTATTGAATCCCAAAGTTAAAGAATGCAGTGCCGCTGATGAAATTGCAGAGCATTAAAACGTTGTTTATTTGAAATGCATTTGGTTTGTTCGTGAGTAAATGCATATGCTAGTTTCGATGCTAGAGAGGAACGAAAATAAAAAATATTGATGCAGTGTTAAAAATCATAAATTTGCGATTTGTTATAAAACAAATTTGAAGTTTGTTGCCGTTTCAAAATATAATTTATCGTGAAGCACTGGTGTTATATAAATACACTTCGAGGCAATAACTTCTTTCGTATTAATGTTATAATCAGCATTTCGCAAGGGAGAGTATGGCATTTACAAAGACTTAATGCAAAACACTGTTGAATGTCACGGACGTTTTCAACGATACCGCAATCATTTCCGGGCGTGAAAATTGGCTGATTTCCTGTTTTGGGGGCAAATCTCAGAAACCATGGTTTTCCTTAGGGATATCAGTTTACCAGATGACCCATCCGATGCCATTCAACACAAGAGAGGTTCGAGCGGCAGCCCGCAAAACGTTGGGATCGGTAAATTTTGAAACCGCAGAAATGAAGACGTCCGTGTCATTCAACACATGCGCAGTCATAGAGCTGTGATCCCAGTTCACCCCCTTATGCACTTCTTGTATCGGTCAAATTTTCTCTATCCAGTATCCATTGTGTTCTTAAACAGAAAAGAATTAAAGTGCAAGATTTGTAACACTGTTCTATATACATCACCCGAGTATGAATATGCATCTGTCAAGCAAAACAAACTAGAGACTTGAAAAAATATTACATTTAGTTTCGTCAGAGAGATACCTTGATCCTTAATAATAATGTTATACAATTTTTGGTTGCAATTGAAAAGCTAAACTTTGTGTATACCGACAGTTGTTGCCATGGGGCTGAACATTTCGAACCGAATGAAACGGCCAAAATGGAGTACCTTCATGAGATTTGTTCTTTTAATATATATTTTATATTTTATACATATATATGTGTAAGTGGTGCAAACAAAGCAAAGGTCTAAAGGTATGCCTTAAACAACATATTGCTAATATACAATATAACGATTATACATTATATAAATTTATAATCTAACCATTATATAAATATAAATGTATAATTGTACATATAATGTATACAAATGTAATTGATGTTATAAAACAGATATAGGTGTATATAATTCTAAACATTATACCAACGGGGTATTGAATTATTATCATCATTAGAGGCGTAATATGACTTTCGAATATCGAAAATCCACATTTTCTAGTTCTGTTGATTTGATTAGTTGCTCCAAATACATTTTTTGTTGAAATTCTGATCATTTAATGAAACAAGTTATCCCAGATATTTTTGAACCTTTGTATTGCGTAAAATTTTAGAAATGCTTTTGTAGAAAATAAAGATACTAAGCGCTTCTAACAACCAGAACTGAAACACCGTGCAAACTACTTTACATTCGTGAGGTGATTTTATATCGTAAATCGTCTAAAACATCGTATGCCAAGACGATAGGAATCAAGACGTACCCAACTGGTTAAGGAGTAACCGGATGACATATATACTTAGTGCGATTCAAGGAATTGTAAAATTAGATCTGAAAAAATCGATAGTCCTTATACCTATGCTAGGCAATGGAGAGATAATAGCTAACGTAATACCCGTGTATGCGATCTTAAAGTTATCCACATTTGTGAATTTATACAAATAATTCACATGTCGCACTGCTGTTTGTCAAATATACAACCTTTATAGCGCAAAATGGCAAATGATTGTTTTCCAGGAATATTAAGGGTCTACTAATATAACTGGCAGTCGCAAGCAAAAAATCTTGAAGAATCGAAACACTAAGCTAAGTCCTAGTTTGCAGCGAAGTGATGACTTCTGGACCATTCCAGATACTGACATGACCCACTGTTGCTTATGTTATGACAGTTAGGAGTAAAAGTATTCTCTGGTTGGGAACTTATTGCTTCAATATGATTCGAATTTAGCTGCTACTTTAATTTTTGGTAAACATTTGCGAAAGCACATAGGTGGTTACGAATTGTGTTCATGTACAACACCTTGTAATACATGAATTAACTCCAAGTTAGACGGTATATACAAACAGTGTATTAACACCAACAACATGAAAAACCTACCAACATTTACTTTGGCAACCGAACAGTCAGCGTAATGCGGAATCCACGTTATAACGTCTCCTACCTTTTGAAACCTACGTACACCACACAGTGTCCTGTCAGGCACACTGTTGGGACAGGTGTTGGAGACATCCCCATGATTTTTATAATTTTTTCAAAGGCAGTGAGCTAGGGTATTGGATCACTTCTCGACGGTGTTAAGCACACTTGTGTCTTCTTGCTTTTTTTTTTTTTTGTTCGGTACTAACTGCAGATTTGTTTGGCTTAGATACAAATATCTTAGAATTTAAACAACTACACCGCTCAGTTGACTAATAAACCGCATTAGCTACAGACGGCGTTTATTACAGTTAGATATGCGCCAAATATTTAGCTATGGGTGTGTACGACACTGTATAGAATAAATGTAGTAGCTAGGTGCGTGTCGTACACCATCGGTAATTGATTTACAGTATGGGTGCCACCCGGACTGTCTATATGGTGGGGTTAATCATGATGGTCAAATTTCCAACAGGGGGACATTATACGATGAATACCATAACGAGGTGCGCATCAGGCGTTAAAGTTATCATAATAACTGATATTTATGCAATGGCCTACTGACAGCTGATTACAAGGTATGAACAAACATTTTATAGAATCTAGAAAAATATAGCAAATGTGTTAATGAACTAGACAGGACAATTACTCCGCTTATATCTGCCGTAGGTTCAAGCTGATACAGAGTGTAATTAACACATCACTTATAATAAGTTTCTATTAATTTCAAACACTGTAAAAGATCTTCCCTTATTTAAGGCAGCTTTAAACTTTCCGGAATCGTCGCCTCTATTTAGGACTAATTACTAGCGTGGCCGGGGTAGCTTGTTCACATTTTGATAATTATAGCTTCAAAAATGATATGTTTCCATGAGAGATAGTTTTGAAAAACTTAGGCTACGCAGTCTTCTGCGACGACCACGTGCATTAGTATTATGAGATATTACAAACATATTTTGACAGGAACCACGGATCATGCAGGGAAACGGAGGCCAGGTTCGTAATCAGCGCCCCAAATTACATAAGTGTGTAAATTTTGGGGCAATTCCTTGGAGTGTCATTCTGCTTCACCTTCGCCCCGCTTCACATGTAAAGCTGCTTAGAAGACTACCTAGAACAGGTATCAGCGGGACACTTTTGAAATGGATCAAAGCCTTTCTAAAGGCGTGTTCACACGCTCAAACTTTTTGCTCAAATTTTGATCAAAATTTGAGCTCAAATTTTGATCAAATTTTGATCAAACTTTTAAAGCATCTTTTTTGCATTTTTGATAACTTTGAATGTGTGAACACTGTTCAAACTTTTCAAGGATATTCCAGTAACCAATAATTGACAAGATTCATTACTTGAAAAAGTTTGAGCTCAAATTTTGTTCTCAAATTTTGAAATACGCAATTTTTCGATAAAAATTACCGTCAAATTTTGATCAAAATTTTAACCAATTTTGAGCTCAAATTTTTAACTCAAAATTTGAGCAAAATGTTTGAGCGTGTGAACACGCCTTTAGTCACTGAACAAATAGAGTCAAAGTAGACTATACGTATTCTGATTTTACAGAGTACAGCCGGTCATGCCCTAGGGCAGTGCTCTTGGACCAACTTTACTTCTGAAATATAAATGATCTATCGTATTATTTTAATGGCGTTAAATGTAAACTCTTTGCTGATGATATAAAGCTTTACATAAACATGTGAACATGCGTGGGTCGCGATGCAGAAGAATATCTTCAAAATGACCTTTTTCGTCTCAAAACTTGGGCATAAAATTGCCAACTGTTTATTACATCGTCAAAGTGCAGCGTTTTTCAGCTAGGTAAAAATAAACCTAAGTTTAAATATTACCTACGAAGCAGCATATGTTTGCGCGATTTAAGAATACTGCAGTCAGGTATGGTGTTCATGCTGTCTATTAGAAATCGATGATCTCGAAAAAGTGCAGCGGTATTTCACTCGTAGATTGTCTGCGCGAACAGATTTTCTTGACATGTCATATTCAGAACTACTATTTTTTCTTAAACCAGAACCCTTAGAACTACATTGTTTGAAGCAGGATCTTGTAATGGTTTAAATGCCTCAACGAAAACGAAGAAACCAATTCCTGTAGAAATATGTTTGTAATATCTCATAATACTAATGCACGTGGTCATCGCAGAAGACTGCGTAGCCTAAGTTTCGAACTATCTCATAGAAACATAGTTTTGAAGCTATAATTATCAAAGTGTGGAACAAGCTACCCGGCCACGCTAGTAATTAGTCCTAAATAGAGGCAACAGACTCCAGAAAGTTTAAAGCTGCCTTAAATAAGGAAGATCTTTACCAGTGTTTGAAATTTAATAGAAACTTATAAGTAATGTGTTAATTACACTCTGTATCAGCTTGAACCTACGGCAGATATAAGCGGAGTAATTGTCCTGTCTAGTTCATTAACACATTTGCTATATTTTTTCTCGAATTCTATAAAATGTTTGTCCATACCTTGTAATCGGCTGTCAGTAGGCCATTGCATAAATATCGAGCTTGCTATGATAACTTTAACGCCTGATGCGCACCTCGTTATGGGGTGTTCATAGTATAATGTCCCCCTGTTTGGAAATTTTGACCATAAGTAGTCGCAACCCCACCATATAGACAGTCCGGGTGGCACCCATACTGTAAATCAATTACCGATGGTGTACGACACGCACCTAGCTACTACATTTATTCTATACAGTGTCGTACACACCCATAGCTACCAATTTGGCGCGTATTAACTGTAATGAACGCCGTCTGTAGCTAATGCGGTTTATTAGTCAACTGAGCAGTGTAGTTGTTTTAAATTCTAGATATTTGTATCTAAGCCACACTGCAGTTAGTCCGCACGAAGACACAGTGTGCTTAACACCGTCGAGAAGTGTCAATACCCCTAGCTAGCTACCTTTGAAAAAAATTATAAAATCATGGGGATGTCTCAGACACCCTGTCCCAACAGTGTGCCTGACAGGACACTGTGTGGTGTACATAGGTTCCAAAGGTAGGAGACATTATAACGTGAACTCCGCATTACGCTGACTGTTCGGTTGCCAAAGTAAATGTTAATAAACTTTCATGTTGTTGGTGTTAATACACTGTTTGTATATACCGTCTAACTATGGAGTTAATTCATGTATTACAAGCTGTTGTACATGAACACAATTCGTAACCACCTATGTGCTTTCGCAGAATGTTTACCAAAAATTACAGTAGCAGCATCTCGAAATCATATTGAAGCAATAAGTTTGCAAACCGAGATACTTTTACTCCTAACTGTCATAACATAACAACAGTGGGTCATGTCAGTATCTGAATGGTCCCAAAGTCATCGCTTCGCTGCAAACTAGGACTTAGCTTAGTGTTTCGATTCTTAGATTTTTTGCTTGCGACTGCGAGTTATATTAGTAGACCCTTAATATTCCTGGAAAACAATCATTTGCCATTTTGCGCTATAAAGGTTGTATATTTGACAAACAGCAGTGCGACATGTGAATTATTTGTATAAATTCACAAATGTGGATAACTTTAAGATCGCATACACGGGTATTACGTTAGCTATTATCTCTCCATTGCCTAGCATAGGTCGGACTATCGATTTTTTCAGATCTAATTTTACAATTCCTTGAATCGCACTAAGTATATATGTCATCCGGTTACTCCTTAACCAGTTGGGTACGTCTTGATTCCTATCGTCTTGGCATACGATGTTTTAGACGATTTACGATATAAAATCACCTCACGAATGTCAAGTAGTTTGCACGGTGTTTGGGATCTCGTTGTTCGAAGCGCTTAGTATACTTATTTTCTACAAAAGCATTTCTAAAATTTTACGCAATACAAAGGTTCAAAAATATCTGGGATAACTTGTTTCATTAAATGATAGAATTTCAACGAAATGTATTTGGAGCAACTAATCAGAAATCAACGGAACTAGAAAATGTGGATTTTCGATATTCGAAAGTTCATATTACACCTCTAATGATGATAATAATTCAATACCCCGTTGGTATAATGTTTAGAATTATATACACCTATATCTGTTTTATAACATAAGTACATTTGTTATACATTATATGTACAATTATACATTTATATTTATATAATGGTTAGATTATAAATTTATATAATGTATAATCGTTATATTGTATATTAGCAATATGTTGTTTAAGGCATACCGTTAGACCTTTGCTTTGTTTGCACCAGCTTCACATATATATGTATAAAATATAAAAATATATATTAAAAGAACAAATCTCATGAAGGTACTCCAGTTTGGCCGTTTCATTCGGTTCGAAATGTTCAGCCCCATGGCAACAACTGTCGGTATACACAAAGTTTAGCTTTTCAATTGCAACCAAAAATTGTATAACATTATTATTATAGGATCAAGGTATCTCTCTGACGAAACTAAATGTAATATTTTTTCAAGTCTCTAGTTTGTTTTGCTTGACAGATGCATATTCATACTCGGGTGATGTATATAGAACAGTGTTACAAATCTTGCACTTTAATTCTTTTATTGCTTTAAGAACACAATGGATACTGGATAGAGAAAATTAACGATACCAAGAGTGCATAAGGGGTGAACTATGACAGTTCCCGGCACTCTGACTGCAAGCATGTGTTGAATGACACGGACGTCTTCATTTCTGCGGTTTCAAAATTTACCGATCCCAACGTTTTGCGGGCTGCCGCTCGAACCTCTCTTGTGTTGAATGGCATCGGATGGGTCATCTGGTAAACTGATATCCCTCAAAACCATGGTTTCTGAGATTTGCCCCCAAAACAGGAAATCAGCCAATTTTCACGCCCGGAAATGATTGCGGTATCGTTGAAAACGTCCGTGACATTCAACAGTGTTTTGCATTAGAGTCTTTGTAAATGCCATACTCTCCCTTGCGAAATGCTGATTATAACATTAATACGAAAGAAGTTATTGCCTGGAAGTGTATTTATATAACACCAGTGCTTCACGATAAATTATATTTGAAACGGCAACGAACTTCAAATTTGTTGTATAACAAACCGCAAATTTATGATTTTTAACACTGCATCAATATTTTTTATTTTCGTTCCTTTGCCGTTTTTAACGTTCGGTAGTCTGTCCCGGCTATATAACTACGCAATCGAGTGGCTCAAGTTAGACTGAACCACGATTTGATTATAAAATTTTGCATATAATTACAATAATTACTATATCTAAGTGTTCCCAAATTGAACCACTTTTTACCGAATAATATAGCTAAATTAACTGCAGTTTTTTAGAAATAACTTTATTGTGTTGACTCAAGTTTTAATGACATATTTCCATAGCCACTATTAGCATAAGTTCCAGGTTTGGATGATTTCTTTTTAAAATAAATCGTTGGCATGTCTAATGTTTTAATGTGAAGCAGTGTAGGTTTAAAGTGCGCCAGTAGAAGTATGTAGTGAAGTACAATTAAATTATGATGAAAACCAAGATGGACTGGACTCCAAGCAGAACAATGTCTCTCAAGTCGCGTTCATATTCCTTTGAAGTCGCGTTTTAATGAAGGGTTGACTCTCCGAAATGACCTTGGAAAATGTACTTTGGTCAGTTTTCATTAAAGTGCTGTCTAATTGAGATGGAACCGAATCACCCGAACATTTCTGGTCACATCTGTGACCTGGTCAGGATTTGTGAACCGGTACTGACACGGTTTGATTTAGGAGCTGAAACCAGTGTCCTTAGCAGTGTACCCAACATAACAGAAATGCGTTTTCTTTGTCTGTTCGGCTCTTCGGCAGAGACCCCGTGGAAACTCAAGTGCTGATAAACCAAATTTCGCGATTATGGCTGATATAACTTCGCCATAAAGAAAGTAGACGGTTGCTAAAACAGCTTATGGCCATGCCGTGCAGGTTGGACACAGGGTTCATAGTCCTGATCAGCAATGTGTATTTTTTGTAACAGTATTATACCCAAGTACATCCAAGCTGCTTGCAATTCCAGATACAAACGACTTCAAACGATGACAAAAGTACATTCGACAAACGAACTTAGAACATACACGAGACTTACATGTCGCTTAACCATCTGTTTTGCCCATGACTACAGTTTCTGGCTAAGACACTCAGAAGACGCAATTTTAATTTGTCTATAATAGCGGATTGTAAAGCAGTGGCGCCTGCTGGATATGCAAGTTTTGTTCAATACCGCTTCTTTAGCGGCTTTGCAGAATTATTATGCATTGGCTACTTTGAAAGGTGACCTAGCCACTGGGTAGTTACCGTAATTCGGTCAAGCTTGGTCATTACGACCAGGTGACTACTGTTAGCAAGTTACTCAGTTGCAAAATGGTGCTCTGATGCACGAACAATAGCATATTATTGGAAATTCGAAAAGTTTTCGTTTGCAAAACGTTTTGTAATTTCCCTAAAATTTTTGCGGACATAACTTGATGTTGACTGCACACAAATGTCTTCGTAACATTTTTAAGCTGAATTTTGATTGAACCAATTTAATTATTTCGGCGCGGTATGTCGCAATGGGATGTTTGGTAGAGTCACCTTAGGTGAACTAGCGCATTAACTAAACGTATCGATTATTTCTAAATGAATTTCGATAACAACACTATTATAAAAAAAGTCAGTGTTCTCATTTGCTGTGATCAAAATCAGCAACGTGTATTGCCATTCTTAAAAATACCGAAGTTTTACCCGAAATATATGTTACATAAAATATAATTATATTCCTGAGATAACAATGATTATTTTGATATAAAAATATTTGAATTATGTTAAGTGTGCGCTAGAATCGAAACATTCCAAACATAAACATTTTGAAAATTATTTGCAGTCAAAATTTGAAATTAGGTGTCAACCAGAACAACGAGCGACAGCAAAATGCAGCCAGGAAATTAATTCGAAGCAATGAAACAGTTATGTAAATAGAAACGAGGATTTGTAATGATGTGTAATATGACTAATCCACATTCAGTATAAATAATGCAGTAAAGGATTAACTAAAAGTGGTCCACTTTATGGGCTGGTTCACATTTGGCACACATTTAGAGAGATTTCCTTAGCTGTCCAGTTAATTGTCTTTTCTTTTGCATTAGAAATTTATATTTTGCTAAAGATCTAGCTCAGTTATGTTTGAATAACTATGTAGGAAATTTTCATTTATAGTATATATAAATAGTTAAAATATAGTGTGAATAATACATTATCGACTATGGTACGGAAATCTTTTCACCGTACCATAGTCGTTAATGCATTGCAATACTACAACCGTTCACGTTCGAAGCTGAAATTTCCTAACGAACAGCAAGCAAACATTAAAAAATTGGATTTGAATCGTAATATAGTGTGAATAAATTTCATTTGTCATCCAGGAACCTGCAACTGTTGATAATGCATTACCAAACCAGACATTTCTAGTTTTGTTAGACTAGACAGAAACTGTAAATGTAGGATGGCATATAATGTTATATTGTCGTCTAGACCTTGCCAGACCATAATATTGGTTAAACGGTTCATCAAAATGGTATTTACAAATGTACGGTTACATAAATATTGTTGTACTGCCTGTACAGCCTCTTTTCTTTACTAATGAAAATGATGTGAATGGATGTATTTGGGAGTTAAAGGCACAAATGATTTTGTTGATGCTCAATCACTATCAAATTGACATAATACAAGTGGGACAACACAAGACTTGAGGAGTTTAGATAATTACCAATAAATTGGGTTACTCGAAATATTTTTGTCTGTATACCTATCCCGACGACATTATAAAAGCTGGCATGTTTTAGTTCGAATCTTGCTTACAAATGCTTATGTTCCAAAATTACATTTCTATTATCACTTCAGTCATTTATTTCTGATTTGGTGTGATCTGATGGACATGTTATCACTTTCAAAATTTAATTTGTGCGATACACCTTTGCAGATAAATTAAATTATTGACTTTTTGCAATATATGTTGGCGCAAAAGTGTATTCTTGTTCTTACAATTTCTTTAACAATGTATTTGATATTATTTTAGATATTATCCGTTATATAGCAACTTCCAAGACAAATTACCGCACGGGTATGTATCTGTACCAAAGCATAGCAGAAGGCACATGTATTTCTTGCAGAATATACTAACGTGTAGCATTGACGTTAGTATATATACTATTCGGATATAGGCACAACAGGTTAAAATTCATACAAATCAACGTATAATATGGAAACAACTTCGCTTGCTGACTGTGGAATTTCTGTCTCACCAGAATAAAATTATATTTTTGTCACAGCCGTCATTGATTTCATCTTCCGTCAGAGTGTGCATTAAAGCTTTAATTGCACTGCACTGCACGTATCTGTTATAGTCAGCCTATGTTCGGATATAGGCACAACAGGTTAAAATTCATACAAATCAACGTGTAATATGGAAACAACTTCGCTTGCTGACTGTGGAATTTCTGTCTCACCTGAATAAAATTATATTTTTGTCACATCCGTCAGGCTGTGACATTGATTTCACCTTCTGTCAAAGTGTGCATTAAAGCTTTAATTGCACTGCACTGCACGTATCTGTTATAGTCATAAAAGCCATTTCAGATCCGACCGCTGGACTCTGATACCAGGCAAAAAAGGCAAGCAGCAAACGTCTCGGATTTGTTGACTAAAATTGAGATGAAAACATTTCGGAATTCCGAGAAATGCTGACATCGAAAATTATATCATCAACTTTACCAGGTCTGAATTCATTCTTGCTATTTTATAGACAGCATATTCGCAAACGCTGAAGTCAAATAATTTGACATGTTTCAAAAACCATATATTATACTGAACCGTCGTAAAGTTTATATTTAAATAATTATATGTAGTCCAGGCGCATAAATTCTATTGTTAATAGCAATATGACTGCTGTGACATTTTTCTTTTAAGAAGAAAACTTTTTCGTTTTCAATCGCAAAGTTCTTGACACATAGTATGTGTTTCCGACAGCGTAGCTTGTTTCTTTTAAGTTGCATGTGATAATAATCGCTTAGGAAAATATGAAAATTAGTTATATCGCTGTTCTGTTTCTTTGCTTTACAAATTTTCATATTTTATAAAAATACTTTGTTCTAAATAAAGTTATTTAATTGAAGTTGGATCATGTCGTCGTTAAAAAGCGTACGTTATAACTTTAGAAACGAGAGTAGTTTAGTGCGAGAGGGCCCGGAGACGGGAACCCGCAGACTAAGTCTCAGTCTAAGTCTTATACAAGATGTGAAGCTTAGGCTAAAGGCGTGTTTACGCGCTCAAACTTTTTGCTCAAATTTTGAGCTCAAAATTGGAGCTCAAATATTGATCAAATTTTCAAAAAAATTTGACGGTGATTTTTAAATGAAAATTGCGATATTTCAAAATTTGAGCTCAAACATTTTCAAGTAATACATCTCGTCCATGATTGGCCACAGGAATATTCATGAAAGGTTTGAAAAGTGTTCTCACCTTCAAACTTGCAAACAACGCAAAAAATGCTTTCCAATTTTGATCAAAATTTGAGCAAAACGTTTGATCGTGTGAACACGCCTTAAGGGTGCGATATAGACATAGTATATGTTTCACTTCCACCCCAAAAGTTACAATAGACGCTTGAGTTTGTTGCAGATAATCAAATACAGTGCGTTATTGTGCGAGCATTTTTTATAAGTCGATTTTAAACCAGGACACGTAGTGCTGGAGCTGACGTCAACAGATGGTATGGTTTTATTTATATATTAATGGTTATATTCGCTGAATAGGAAGTAATGTAGAAAGTCTATTATCTCAACGCGCGGTACAATGGTGAATAGAGAGGAATACACTGACATAGAAGATATCGATGTCAATGCAACCGTAACATGTAAAATGGCGAGAACGAGATTGTATTCAAAACAGCTAATGGTAGAAAACAACTGCATTTTGTATTTAGGTTAAACTTTGGTCTGTAACACCCTATAAGATTTTCTAGTAAAGCCAACCAATATAGCTAATACAGTCGGAACTGGAATGCATGATATGTCTATCTTGATATGCTAAAACCTAAGCCTAAGCATAAGCATAAGCCTTATGCTTCACATCCTTATATAACACTCAGATTAATCTAAGCCTATGTCGGGGCTCTCAAACCAGCTGACCAAGGTCCGTCATCTTAGGAGGTAGATGTTCTGTGCAGTGGAGGATAAGTTACGGATCAAGGGGAGCTAAGCCACAGGGGAGGGTACTTTTTTTAAATTTTCGGTAACTCATTTCTAAATTTTCCCAATTTGTGCCAGTGATACCCAGTTTTTGCTAAAAGTGCCATTAAATTTTTTAATTTGTGCCGATGTTTTCCTCATCTCTCCAATTTTGTTCTCCCAAAATATCATAACGCGCCGTCGGCGGAGGGTTCCGAGTGCGGAGCAATCAGGATGGGAGTAGATTTGGCTTGAGGATTGGGGTGTCGGACACTTAGGGAATAACCGTGGGATGCCTGCCCATCGACACCTGTAGTTATAACGTCCAGTACTCCAGTCCCAAAAGATGACTTTAGGTCAAGTCAACAACATAACATTTTCCTTATCGGTAAATTTAATTCATGCGAAAATTCGAAAATAACAATCAACTTTTTGTCTGCTATGTTTAGTAGTTTTAGGGTTTTAACGGCTTTTAGGATTCTTAGTGGTAGATTTTCCCACCGACACTCAATACACAAATTTGTCTATATATAACGCCGAGGTCTATTTTAGCACTTTAATCTTGATTTCTATATTTCCTTGCGTACCCTGGAAAATACTACTTTTGCGATATACATGTAAAGCAGCAAAGTCCACCACTGTCAACGCTGATGGAAACAAAAGGTGGGCGATATGGATTTACTTATTATGACTACATCAGGCAAGGAGGTGGTGGAAGGAGAGGTGAAGGTGGAGGCGGAATCCATGCATCGAACAAAGGAGGTCGTCGCGACAAAAAGGGGAATTTGATTCCCGAAAGGAAAGACAAAGAGTTGTTGTTGTTCCGTAACGGTGACGACAGCACAAGACCGGTAACACTTTTCTACAAAAGTGGAAATTATAACGATTGGGATGATTTTCTCGATGATGTCGATCGAAAAGTGCAACCAAAATTTGAAGGTAAGGAATATAGGTAGTGTAATAGTACCACATCTTAAGCTAGTTACTCAATTGGCCATATCTAGGGCAATAGCTAAAACTATCACATAAAAATTATCACTTATGTAATACAGAAAGCCAAAAGACTAATGCTGTCTGGAAATATATTGTTAGCTTTCAGAATAAGATTAGAATATTGTACCATCAATTTGGTACTGTGCTCTTTCTATTTACAGTGATGGGACACCATGTGCTTCTGCATTTGCGGTTAATAGCCTAATCTATCTTTTCACCGACCATTTGCAAATAAACCAACAACCTATTAATCCAACGTGTCATATTTATTGGAGCAAATCCAGACCGGGACAATATTGCCGCCTTCATAAATGTGGAAATGATGAAGCTCACTCAAATTGCGTTTATTTGTAGATGTAAAAGAATATAAGGAGTGCTCTTAGTCAAAATGTTGAGGCCGACGCCAAACTAGCGTAAACATACGTCTAGTTTAGTATTTAATGCTCTTTTCTGTATTCATTGGCGCAGATTCTATCTAAAGTTTTGGGTTGACGCGAGCAATATCTGGGTGCGAGAAGTTTGGGGATACGAAATTGAGATTCATTTTTTAAAAAAGCGGGTTGATTTTAGGTTACTTAATTTTTGGTGGACGCATCCTTCTCGACCACCCTCCCCCATCGGTCCTCACACACGGAATCTGTGTTTTCGTCGGTGCCATACTTTGGAGTGAAATTTAGCACACTGTGTCAATAGCAATTAACTAGTATTATTCCCATATGTCGTTAACGTGCTATAATAAAAAATAATGTTTGTACGTCGTCTTAGATAACCGCTTTTGTTTTTATGTTGAAGGAACGTTTTAATGGATTCATTCTCTATGTTGCAGAACATAAAACCTAAAGCTTAGTTAAAAAGCATAATTTCAACGTCACCTGTATTTTTGTTGCAGCTTGGCACACACTATGTTTTTATGTTTTTGTATAGTATATATGTGTTTTAGAAAGCAATAACTTCTCCTAAAACCTCTCAGCTGTCATCATTCATGTCACTTGTTCTGTTCTGTGCTGTTTTGTTATTCACATTGATGCACACCAATCAAGGTAATTCGAGACTCATTTGCTTGAATTCGATAAGTCTCGCTTCGAACCAAAGACAAAACATAACATCGAATGCGGCAACATCGTAGCAGGATCACTAATTTCAGTAACACTGATTTTCGGCTCTGCAGAATCGCGTTAATGGTGTAAAGCCAAACTGTCCAATTTAGAAGAATATGAGGCTATGGCCGCAAACAATCCTAATATATTCAGAAAAGTGCAAACCTCTAATGCATTTTGAAATCAATTTATTTTATCATTTGGCCGTGGCTCAGTGTTTGCAACGTAGTAGTTATAGTTTGTTAGGATGGGTCTAATTATTCTAAGACTTTAAATGGCAGACTACTGAGGAGCTTGATATGCGCTATAATATCAATTTTCATCGACTTAGTTTACTAGATTTAATAAAAATCTTCATACATAACAGCTTCGAACCTAAGGAGCGTCAAACCTCAGTAACAAGTGTACATTCATATGTTCAAACGGTCATATGCGTTATTAGCGCCAAGGTCCGCCGCTCTGGTGGAAATATGGTGGGACAGAGGATGCGCAGCTGGGGAGGGCAGGTGAGTAGAATTTCGAAATTTTTAGAAGCTTATTATTTGCTAAATTTTTCTCTAATGTTTGCCAATTCCTTCAGTTTTTCCAAAAATTTTGCCCAGTTTTTGCTAATTTCCGCCAATATTACTCTAAATATTCACCATTTTCCCCAATTTTTCCAAAAGTTTGGGCGTGCCTTGGGTGTAGAAATGAGTAGGTTTGGGCAAATATATTTTAGTGTTCCCATTATCAAGACTAAAACCAAAACCTATGTCTTTTTTCACTTTATCTTCAGAGGAGCAGTCGTACGTTATAGATAAAAGATATATTTACAAAAAAATGCAAAAATACGTTTAAAAATTTAAATTTAAAATACATACAAAAAACATTTAAACATAAAACATTTAAAATACATTCAAAATACATACAAATAGATTTGCAGAGCGCAGTTACTTTCTATGTCAGCGGTTCCTATTCAATACACGCTTATACCTTATTTATAGTTTATGCTATTTGATCAATGCTTTACGAAATTTGAAGTATGACACTAAAGCATAATAATATGCTTGGTGATAACATGCCCATGTGAAAGCTGTTAATATTGTTGCTGTGGTTCGGATGCTAGAGTTGTTTACGGTTTTGAAAATACAAATATATCATATAATACGCATGCCCAAAAAGGAATTGTCGAAACATCATGGTGGACATTTGTTCAGTGCCTATATGTAATATTGCTTTTGCAGTTCATCGTCATTATGATGTGTAATATGACTAATCGAATTTTTCATGCGTAGTACGCTAGTGCGTGTTTTGCAGTTTGCTCGCTTCGCGAGGTTCTTCCTAAATAGGCAAATCGTACAAGGCTCTCACTAAAACTATGTATGTTCAATGCGTCGCGGCGGCAAAAGTTTGCTCAATACTGCACGAAATAGAAACTAATTCATAATGAAAAGGATTAAAGAAATTCATTGATACAATCCGCAAACCCTTATTTATGAAAGGACTTCAGCTGCAAAATAACTTTAAGCTGAACGGTGGTGGACTAAATGAGAAAGCAATATCGTAGTCTAGCCGCTATTATATAATAGAGCAAATTACTTCCATTTAAATCCTTTAACACGGTTAAGAAGATAAATCGATAAGCACCTTTATTTGTGTAAGTAGCAGAGATTAGATTAACACCGGAATATTGATGTTTTTTCAAGCACTGAGTTATTATTGTTAACAAACGTTTGGTTACCCAATTGGAGACCTTAAATAATGGGTTGTCTGGCCAAGGCTGCTGCCATGGAACGACTCACCTCGACTACACAAACAGTTAATATTATATCAAGTAAATGCTATTGGAAAGTTAACTGTTGGAGAGTGTAGCAGTCTTTTCCTGTTAACATATTTATTGTTTAAAGCGAATGTGCAATGCTTTGAGAAGACATAGCATAGGTTTGGCGTTAACAGGAGAACTTTGGAACTAAACAGCAGAAAGCGTACTTTTGACAATTTTTATAGCTTTAATCGCTCTAAAGTATTTATAGAATAAAAAAACTTTCCACAATATTGGTGTTGCGGAAGATTTTGGTTTAAGGATACTGAATACAACCGTTTAACTTGTTCACAATTCTTTAATTCGTATACAATTGCCATTGATTTTGAACTAGATGCACCAGAGAAGGCATTTTTATATACAATAATGGTATTAATCCAGCCACTATTAATATAGGAATTTAGCATAAAATGTTATCTTAGTGTAACTAATATGAGTCCAATTGTCAACCCTCAAGATTGTGCAATTTTTTCGTAAATTAAGTCTTAAACGTAAGAAGCAAGATAAAACAAAATTCATGTAAGAATTGATGAAAAATAAAGTGAATCTATTATAAAATAGATGGTTGTCAGCATATCTTATCACAGCTTATCTGTCATATCATCTATATTACCGTATTTTATCAGCGGTGTAAGAATCGCTTTTGTAACTTGCAGTAAATAAATTTACTTTTCAAGAGGGCTGTAAGTAGATATTTTCATGTCTGGCCCTACTCACTAGAGAACGTTTGTCTAAAGCTGCACAACCCGCCGTCTAAGCGAACTTAGGGGCAACTATTTATTTAAAAGTTTTTATGGGCCCGTTGACAATGGCCACGTTATTTTGACGAACTGCTGTAACATGGCTCTGTCAAAAACTCAATCTTAACTAACCTAAAACTGCACAACTTTAAGACAAATTTTACTTTTCTACGACCGAGTTTGTTTCAATACGAGTTTTTATTGTATTATGCTATGAATAGCAGAAGATTGAGAAAAACAATTGAACGAAAATGATATTAAAACAATAAATTTCATGAAGAAATATACTAAAATAAGAAAGTATATGACAAATTAACTGTCACTGTAGCAATTTAACTTAAACTTCTAACCTTGTTTTTTCTTCTTTTTAACTTTTGTCAAATGAGCATTCCAAGCCGAAACGTTATTATTGCACCGTGTCCGCTCAGCAAACGTAAGATATGCTCAATAAATTGACACATGTGTCTTCAATAAGTATGAGGCTACGTATGAGTCAACATATGCTGCCACATGGCTTTCGGCAATGTCATCCATATCGATATATCCTGTAAACGAGGCACGTTGCGTCCCTTTATACCGGCGGCTAGTCATTTGTGAAATCAAATATTCCTGCCTTAAAATGGAAGGGATGGCAATTAGATCGCAATTATAACGTGTGTTGCATAACCAACATATATTTAAATACGACCAAATATTGCGGGCGTTTTCCTGAGCCTCAACTCATCCTCCAATGAAATATTCACGCTAAAAATACTTCAGGCTAATACAAAAAGGTTTTGTGTGTGTGTGCGTTTGAACACGGCAACTTGTTTACAAAATATATTTCCGTTTCATACGTTTTCGAACTATTTTTTGTTTATCGAATTTCATTTTATTGGTTATCTAGTTTCCAACTTCCATTCAAAAATATATTTTCACCCTTGCATCAAAATAACATACGGGTAAATGGAAACTACTGGTGGTCGATATGGGTTCACATATTATGATTACATAAACAATGGCGGTGGAGCAGGTGGTGCGGGTCGGCACGGCAGAGGAAAGAACAAAGGGGGCCGGTACGATAAGAAAGGACACTATATACCAGATGAAGTTGACAAAGAACTTTTACTGTTTCGTAACGGTGATGATCGTAAGAGGCCGATAAGATTTATGTATAAGAGCGAAAGGTACGACGATTGGGACGCGCTTCTTGACGACGTTAACGATGCGGTAAAACCGAGTTTCGAAGGTTAGTGAATCCCAATTTTGCTTACCTCAATATAGTTTGTATAGCCTGCAAGTTTTCGAATTGTCGATGCACTGATATTACATAGCACAAATACGTATATTAAAATTCATGGTGGGCACTTCCCAGGTGCAATTGTCACATAACTGAAAAAATTTGCGAATACTATTGCATTTTCTGTCCTTATATATTCTTACCATTTCGTTTTATAAACATGTCTAGATCCGATTAAAATAATTGTACCGACTATGATTTTTTCTTTACCACTTCACCAAATTTAGTGAACGAAATGTATTAGGCTGAAAAATTTCAAAACTGGTTAAAACAGTGTTCAAGATGGAAAGCCTTTTCACTTTTACGTGAATGGCATAAATTATAAAAGAAATATTTCACTTTTTCCAATTCAAACATACAGTTTTATACATACAGTTTTATGCGATCTTATGACAGAATTTCAAACTGTTCATTCACATACATTCAACATATCCAAAATTAACATTAAAATGTATGCACACGCATTAATCATTTGACACATAACACGACCGTATGTGCGTGTACAGTGAACGCGAAATATTAGTTACTAGACCTACGTTAGTTGCGCAATGCTTGCAACTTCATCATGTAACAATTTTACATGCAATAGTAGTGACCATGTACACGCAGTACTCACTAGCGACAATATCTTCGCCGTATTGCTTTGTAGTAAATAGCTAAATATATATATATATATATATATATATATATATATATATATATATATATATATATATCCTACAGATACCGCTGCACTAGCACATGATTATAGTCGCTACCACAGCACACTTCACGCATGCATGGGCGTTAACTGTACCGCGAAAAATGTGATATGGTCACTATCATTGCACCTATGATGCAGATAAAGATAATACCACTGCACACGTATTATTCGAAATCCGTGCGATACAAAACATGAGATTCAGGCTCTTATTACTCACGCTTTTATAGACTGTTACGTTCACATCTCTGTTTTAAGTTCACTTTACTTTGGGTTGCCGTATGTCACAGTATAATGCTCTCGTGACACAGATTGATCATTATTTCTATACTACCTTTTTCGATGTATTGCAATTTTTTATTTTTGCACCATCTATTTGTTTTGTTTGGCGCGATACTTATCACTAAGATCTCACAAAAATCCATGCACTTACTAGAGGCACACAGGTCACATTTGTAATTGGAAACGAACTGCTGTCTACCGAATTCCAGAGACTCAATCGCACTAGCGATTTTTGCAAATGCTGGGCCCAGATCTGAAAATCTATCAAAACAATGAAGCCATTATTACGACGTATTATACATGGTTTATTCGCGCCAAGCATTTAAAAAACCATATAGCACGAACTTATACTGCACGGCTTCTCGTAAAAAAGTTAATTGTATGTTTTAGAAAACATAATTTCATTGTTTTAATTGTCAGCCGAGTTGTTCAAAACTGGAAAGGTCACCGCAACTAGGAGTTGTTATTGATACACATGATTTAGCATTCCTTAAACTTTTTGCTTGCTTCCAATACATACCAAAGTGTTGACACGTAAGACATTGTGCTTGAATATATAAAGTAATCAAACAACCTGGTACTCGTATCATGGCTCGCCGTGCTTTCAAAAATTAGTACACATGAATGTGACAAATTTAGTCGAATGCTATAGCATAAGTGTGTCCGAGTAATACACGGTAGGCACTGCATTCTACAGCCAAATTATGATATAGGGGCGCCAAAATGTTATATTATTCATGTTATGTTACTAGTAATAGTTGTAGCATAGCTCCCCGAGCAGTCTGCGATTTTTATGCCAGGTATTGATAAGTTCAAACGAGTAAGATAACACAAGTTAGAACGAGTAGACTGTACAGCTGTGCACACAGATATTTCAATGCGCGGCTCGCCTTGCACCAACTAAATGGTGACGTAGTTGTATTACAGTGTTATAAAATATATGCTATGTCACTAATGTTTGTATTTCACGCTTGTATATTGTATTTGATAAATATATTTAATAGCGTTTATTCTTATACACTCACAAAGTTGGCCTGGCTAATGCACTTAACCACACGTAGTTATAATAATGGAAAACCGTTTTCCGTCCTCTAATTCCACTTAAGGATGCCATCTACTAAACAACATCAGGATCTTAATTGATAACATAAGTTTCTATGAATTGTTGAATTTATCTGGTGTGAATTCATCAAACCCTAAAATTCAGTGCTACTTTGCTTATGTCGCAAACATAAAGTGAAAATTACTAATTTTTAATTACTAATAATAACAAGATAGATTGCTGAAATTTAAAAGCAATAGTATATCAAAAAATCTTACATGATTTTCACGAAATTTGGGAGCAGAGAGGTTATAGAGTGAGTAGTGCCGTCCGTTTTCAAATCGCGAGCTTATGGCTAGGGTCATTGGCGGGAGCAATGCTGCAATTAGAATTATTTATTTTACAAACGACTCCAATTATTGAGCTTTATGACAAATGCAGCACATTTGAAACAATATATTCGACAAATTTAATGACGGCCGAATCAAAATCCAGGTCGTTGTTTCTTTCTTCCGGCACGTGGTGGCGCCAGCGCAATAGAGCAAAGGAAACGCAGGCATGCATGAGATAGTACCTAGCATCAGCTTCTACAGATCAAACATATTGTCGTTTGAGGTGATTTCCTATTATAAAAATTCAGCAGCCAGACAGGCTCAAAACGGAACTACAAATGTGAGTTAACAATTTCAGAAATCTTTTTAATTTTTGGGTGTAATATATATTTAAAATCTTAGTATTAAATTTCTGTAACATTTGAGCTTTATTACGTTTGTATTTGATGCTGAGAAGCTGTGAAAAATTGAATCTATTTATTATTTTATTTTATATTAAATAATACATAATGATTTTGCTTCCGGTTTTACAAACATAATTCATTAATGTTTTTTAATTGTAACTTACTATAAAAATGATAAGAAAATTCCTAAGTCTTTGATGCTTCGATTTGCAGACCTACAATATGTCCAGGAGGACATTAAAACACAGATGCCTTGCTAGGTACAATGTATTTAGTGCATAAAAATATCGGGTTTTGTGAAATTCTGCTAAATTCTTTATTTGGATAGAATTGAATTTAATCTATATCTTTCAAAGTGTTACACATAGATTGTTTTTAAATATTAATACTGGTCATTTAGGACGAATTCAAGAGCTTTACACGCCGAGAGGACGCCGCAGAATTCACAATCTGGAGCAACTGGAATCAAGTTTTCAAGATCAGTTTGTATGCGTGGGTCCAGAAGGATACTATCCTATCAAAGGAGGGTGAGCTCATGCACTAAGCATTTCATACACTTCAGACAAGCAGTCGCCGTTTATCTGTGTGAATATTGAAATTAACTTCTATTTGATAAGTTATTTATCCACTTTTTCAAAATTCTGACCTGAAGGGCGGAAATAAAATGCAGGCCATGCCGTTCTCGATATAGTAAGCCTAAGCCTTTGTCTTAGACTAAGCTAAGGTCCTTATATGAGATGTACACTAAGCCTAAGCCTAAGTCTGGGAGCTGCGGCCCCCCGAACCTCTCGCTCTAAGCTGTTCTTTTTTCTAACGTTATAACGTAGCCCCTCAAGGTTACTTGGGCTCCTTATAACATTCTAACGGTGGCATAGATTTCAATGAAATACACACCAGTAGATTTCTCTCATCAAGCCGAATCTAACGGTTCCCAACATGACCATATTCCGTGGAAAAATTTTTTTTTGGGTTCCCAAAAGACCTCAAAAACCGAAAAAAATTTTCAGGGATGCGGGTAAAATGAGAATTTTCTGAACGGCCTCATCAAACTGAATGATTGATACCAAAACCAGCTCTGTATCTACAAAATTGACCAACTTCGGGCTGGAGGGGCTAGAAGAAAAGACCCCAATAATTTACTAAGACAATACAACTCCTAAAGGTGCACACATTACTATTGCTGCTAAAACGTTATTGTGCGAAGTTTCACACGGCAAACACAGGGAGAGCTCCGTGGTGTAATAAATAGGAGCAGAGCAATGCGTTATATTTAAAGTCGTTGTATGTGCGAACTGTCATACCAAATGATGTGACACTTTCTGCTTTTCGTCGTCAGATGTCGCGACTCAACGACATACTTAATTAAAGTGGAATATCAACGCTTCGATCAAAAACGAGTGTTTTAGGCAAAGAGCAGAGTAAGGTATAGGTAATTGCGCATGTAGCAAGCTTGTAACGCTTGTGTAGCACCTGCCGTCGGCAGTCTATGCGTTATGGCCAGCTGTTCTGCTTGATGAACATATACAAACATCGTCGCACTTTGATACTGTTATCGTGACGCGGGTGTACGAAATGTTACATTGAGACGTTATATGGTCCTTTAACGGTTACATTAATTTACAGGCAAATTAAGGTGCCTTAAAATCATACAACGAAGACAAAAGTCTACTGCTTCTCCAGTTTGATATTTAAAAATGTATCGTAATACATGAGGCAAATAATCAAACGATCGTCGTTGTGTGCTTTTTGTTGTCACAAGATGTTACAGTCGTTTATTTCCGCATCACATAATTCTATTTTTTGGACGAACTCAGGTGGAAGTTATATCTTTTTAGGTAAATTGTATTTTGTAATAGACAGACATATTCAAAGCTGGCCTTGTTTGAAACGTGTGCCGTGCCTAGTGGCTTGTAATAAAATATATTATCCGGTCATAACAAATGTAGCGCACAGCATGTGCGTCATTGTGGCATTTATCGCTATTAATAACATTTGAACATATAGTATGTATTAGCTGCTTAATAATGTCAATTTGCCGGTAAGTAACATAAATGCGTCAACGTTGCGAGTTCTAGATATGAAAAACTGAAAGAGTTAGAACCAGATTCAGAAGATGAAGAAGCAAGAATCAAGGTACAATTGATGAAAAATTATATAATAATACACCTTGGGAATTGGAATAATTTTCTCTGAAATGATAAATGTACTCTATTATATTTTAGAGTGGGGTTGGAAAGTTTATTTTAATCTAGTGTTCAACCCAGCTAAATTATAAATCTGTCTCACATTGAAGAATATATATCACTTAGGTACAAGTATATTATATGGATATGTATAGATTCTCAAATAGATTCTTCTCACTTTGGAAATCTTTCTACTGCAATATAGGTGATAGTTCCTTGCACAATTGACCAACTTATATGACTTCTTATTTCAGAATACCGAATTTGATAAACAGAAAGCTTAAGTGAATTTGAAAATACTCGCTTAATTATGAACACTAAGAAATCTGTAAAGCAATTGCTATGCTATGAACACTGATGTGTCGATTAGTGAGGATAGTTTAAATGATTATGCAAAATCAGGTAAATTGTTGTTATGATAGTTAGTTATTACTAATTACTGCTATATAAGCAGTTATCGCCCTGATTTTGAGTCAGTTGTAGTGTTTTACTTTGCCATCCTCTATATTGTTATCATACTACATTGCAGTTACTGTAAACGCTTCGTGGTATGAGACTTAATTGTCATATTAATAAGTCAGTTCTGAGTTTTCTCCTTCACAGCAGCAAGCATTGAAGGGAAAAGTTTATGGTTTTGCAATTCAAATCATATAAAAACTAGGAATTTATACAGTTTGTGGCACAAATTCATGATACTGTTTACTGATTATTTTACGGCTTAGAGTAATGTTATTTTATTTGTACGATTTTCTCAGAATCAGGAAGCATTTAAATTGTGTCACTTAAAATACAGACAGATTAATTCTAGAAAATATGGCCACTTTAGTCTTATAAACTTTCTAGCTATATATAGACTTAAAATACCATATTCAATGTAGCTTTTGAACATATATGTCAGTCTAGAATGCGAACTATTTCCAAAATTATTATACTGCAATTTTGTAGGTGAGGAAAAAGCTAAGAATCGGTACTTAAAAATGACACTAGATACGACATTGAATACGTGCAGAACAATTTGGTTAGTTTCTCAAGTAAAAACTATTTGAGCAGGTTTGAATACTACCTGATTTCAGAGGCTTAATATAGAAGAAAAGAAGAAGCATCCTGTTCGCCGAATCTACTTTCGTGAGACGAACCAAGACTATAACGCGTGAGTTTATCTTACTTGGTTTTAATTGTTGTTTTTTATTGGATTTTCTAAATTTGACAGTATTTTCGGTGTATTGAGTTTCACTGTGGTAGGATTTTGACAACATAGGTTTTGTAATTTTAGTTTTTGAAAGGACATTACACAACTTGGTTGGTGTACGTTATAAAATCTATTTAAAACATAAAATCTCTTCCCATATAATTGTTTCAAGGTTAAAGCCAGGTCGAAGTTCAATAGGTAATGTTTTATATTATGAGCGAATGAAAATAATCGACTCACAGCTATAAATGTAGTTTGAAATTCGATAATTCCGCTGGCATAGGCAATTGAACAAACATGTAATATGTACAAAACTGAACCCAAGATTTTTGGTCCCTTGAAGCTCAACAGTTACATACTTCTGTGTTGAAACTCTGCTTACGCATTAACGTTATTTTTGTATGCTTAAAACAATAAGTAGAATCACAATTTGGTTACAGTGTGCTATCATTGTTTGTGTTGTTTGCATGTTTTAGGGCAAAAGCAATTTTGATACGAACAAATGTAACAAAAATGAAACACCTTCTGGATCTTTTAAATCGAAATATGAAAATGGACAACGGAGAAGAAATTTTATACGTCTACGACGAGAAAGGCAACGAGATAGAAAGCCCGGATTTTTTGCGACACAAAGAGTACTACTACGTGACAACTAATTTGGATGACAAGTTAGATTATCGAGTTTTTAGATAATAATTATCGGTTTCATATTGGCAATTACAAAAAATTTCTAGATTCTTTAAATTTGGAGACATACCACATCATACATATCTAATTCCTTGGTCTCCCTGTTGAGCAACAATTTCAGTGGCGCCTATTGCGAAGCGTAAACCAAGTCTGTGTCTTGGTGTTTTTGGACGTGTGTTACTTGTTAGCTTTGCGAACATCTTTAAAGAACCGATTAACAGCAAGTGGTAGATCATTGGTTTGCGCACGCTTTTTCAATCCCATAATCCGGGTTCTGTTCGTAATGACGGATAATCAAACCTTGCGGTGCAAACACTCGACCATTAAGGATAAAAGCTTAGTGATAAATTTTCATACAAAATATAGATATGAGTCGTTTTTATATTAATCGCATGCAAAGTTTTATAAATATTGTGAGAAAATTTCATTTAAAATCTGGAAATTGTACATTGAAATTCGCCGCTATGCAATTACCCTTTGCTATATTACTACCCTAAAGATTATGGTTATTTATACCTAATTGTGTCATATTGGCACGTACACAAACGGTTAGTTTAGTAAAGGTCGATTATTCGCTAATCGCATGCAATGATAGGAAATTACAAATATCGTAGCCAGCTTTTAAGTTATAGAGGCAATAAACACGTCGCATAATACAGTAAGGCATGCCTAAATTGTGACAAACCAATATAGTGCTTCAGTACCGTAAAAGTCAGTGATATTTGAAATAATTTATGCTATATCTAATGAATTTAAGTTGCATGCCTTTGCAACATTGGAAATAGTATAAGGTGATATGTGTGTCAAGAACTGAACTATGTAAAATTTTACTGATGCATCAGTGCTCGTATTTACTTTTTAAGCGTTTAGGCGAGTGCTCTATTATATGAGTTGATACAATTATCATCACACATGGTAGTGCGTGTAATAGTAAGAAAGGTACACGCAGTATCATCAAAATTTGTAAATAAGATTTTAGCCCAAAATATATCTTTTATTATTACATGTAGCGGGCTGATTCATGTTAAATGTATATATGCATAGGACGTCCGAAGGTTATGAGATATATGGCAATTTGTACCGAATCCGTCGAGCTAATTTACCGTCTATAACTATGAAATTCATACAGTTTGTGCTCTAAAATCGTGTATATTACACTATTCTAAAATAGAAAGGATTGATCAGTTGTTCTAGGACTACGCTTGTTTATCTCAAATGTAATACACTATGAGTATTTTAGCTGCATCGCTTTGAACCATTATGAAAGTAGACTTCACAATGTCAACATTTTATTTCCTGCGTTAAACGACCGTTTTACCTTTGTTGTTGGTTATTTCAAAGCGTTATTTTATTGACATTATTACTTGAGTCTTACCTACTATTATTTTGTCTAACATGTTGTCTTATGCAAGATGTCTGAAAATATTATCCAAATGGATATGTTCCCTAGTTACAAAGCTTTAAGCCAAAACAAATTAATTTAATTTAACTTTTGGCAGAAGAACAGATTGTTTAATCACTGCTTACCCACAGGTGCTGATACTTGCAAATATGTATTCCCTACTAACATCGATAGTTGGTCCTTGTTTCGTTTAAATATAATCCCATGGCTAGCGGTTAGTTGATCCTTACAATATTTAATTACGATAGATTTGGTGACACTTATAAGCCAACACCGGCTGGTCGGATCGATGTCGGTAAGAACTTAAAATTTTTAGCTTGACGCGAGCAGGTATGTTTTTAGACATAGATTCCTAGCTCAACACTTTTACTTATTGTCATTGACCTATTTTGACGGCTTTACGTTATAAAGTTTAAAAATTAGCTTACATTCATATAACGTTTGCGACTCTGGTACCGATTCGAGTGTTGTTTTAATATATTCATATAAAAGCCTTGACTTCTCTATTGTTGGCAAGCTAAGACCAAATTACGTATCTTTTCAGGCCTAAATTTCAAATTATTTATATTTCATCCAGTTCTTGTTTCTTTCACTAATAGGCATAATAATTTATTGAAACACTTCGTAATGCCCATCTTCTCGAGAAATTACAGTTTTAGGCAGTTTACATTACTAAAATTAATTAATATTCTCAAGGAGTCTCGACGGTAGTTGGGATCTCACCAATCGGGGTCTTAGCACAATATTTTATACACAAATGGTCAATCGCACACAACAAATAAAATTTAGTTACAACCCCAATCCGTTCAGGAGTTACATGAATGTTACTAAAGATGTTCTCATTGTCCGAGCGTTCCCCCTAACAAAAATAGACGGAGCGTAACGAACGCTCAAAAGGTGTCGTCATTCGCTGGAATACGATTCTCTCTTACAAATTCCCGAGTTTTATCGCTGTTTTCTATGATATGTAGCTATTGTTTGTTTCTGAAAGCACGTTGTACCTCGTTAAGTGTGTAAACATAATATCATAGTATCTATCAAGCGCAAACTTTATAGAACTGTCTATGAATCGTAGCTGTAAAAAATTTTAGGGCCGCAAATAATAATTATTGCTAATAACGATTGTTTTTACAGACCAAAGAACACGTGACCGGCACGGAAAACATCGTCGAAGTCACAGTGCTGGTAGTCGAGGCAGTCGTGACTATGACTATGAAAATGACGATGGAGAATATAGTTGCGATTCTTATACAAGCGGTGAAGAAGGAGGTGCATCACTGTTCTGCAGTGTGTCTTCATGGCACTGCAGCGTCATTTAATTTTTGTTAGGCTATATGTTTACAAGTGTTCCTAAGTTACGTACGCTGACAGCAGCATCATTAGAGGATTATAAAGCCGCGGCTGTCGAAATAATTCTAGCCAAAGGTTACTTAATGTATGCGTCTAAGAATCTTTGACACCAAACGATACTTTTGTGTACAAACTATGCAAATAGACATCTTGTACAGATCGTTTAAGCTAATCTGTTTGTCAGGTTATACGTACATCTGTAGTTGCTCACTTTGCGAACTTATTAAGGGCCGTATAACTAATAGATCATGGTTTGGGGGCTAGAATTAGTAGTCAAGCGACACGAGTTCAAGTGCCAGGCAAGCGTCTTGTCGGTGTGATATGAACTATACACCAATCGACTCATCATGCGTGAAATGATTAAGAGAAAAATGTTTTAGTTTTTCTCATCTAAATTTATTATACAAATTTATGAGGATCAACATCTGATTCTGCCTAATAAATTTTGGCATGAACTTATCAGAACGCACATAAATATCGTTATCTTTGCTTGTTTGTACTGTGACTATTTTGTGCTTTAAGCTATTACCCAAACATCACGCTCTGACCGGCCTTGTACTCTGTAATGATTTTATCATTTGAGTAACTATTATAGCTCAGAAATTAGGAGCTAAATATGCAAAGGCATCAATTCGGCTACTGTGGATTTATAGTTCGAATAACTTATTTAGTTCTCAGAAGAAAACTATCTGCTATAAACAAAATTACGATGACTGTAATGAAAATCTGGGAATATGCGTGGTATTAAGAATATTATAGCGAAAATTCATTTTAGTATTGAGCAAAATTTTCGGTAGCGGAATAAATTCTCAGATGGTAATCTACCACGGCATTATATATAGTTTAACTGTTTTAACTTTTAAATTTTTAACGGTTTTAACCAAATTCCAGTGAGTCCTAGGAAGAAGAACAAAAAATTGCATACTCTTGCGTTGCACCAGAAAATAAAACATTTATTGAGACGTATATATAAATTATTTGACAAACATTGCTTTTGTCCCCGGACATTAATCTTCTTTACGTTTAGCCGCAAAACAATTACACTGCTAGTCTCAAATTTTTGCTGCCTACAATTTCGCGCGATATCATGCCTCCATCGATCGCATGCATCAAATTAAAAGTACAATATACTAATAATCAAATAGCTGTGTTCGAATCACAAAACACTTCACGACTATCGACTGGAGCCGCTTTATCAAATACCAAACGGCCATCCTCGTCAAACACCGGTGATTATAATAGCAAAATACTGCACCGTTTGAACACGAAGTAAATTCGGATCAACCATCTACAGGCTGAGAGTCCAATCAAGAGCGTGGCGACGACTGTTTTGAGCGGGGTCTCTGTGCTCAGTATATCCACTTTAACTGCAGCTCGATGAACTGCTCGCTTGTGGATTAGCTGGCGTTAAACTACCGCTTTCTGGTTGTTTGTCCCAAGTGCGAAAGCTTCACACGATGCCGTCATGCCTTCGTGATGCCAGAATATCTTGCCCAATAGATACATGATAAACGATGACTAACGATTACAGGAGATCTAACGCCAAATCTTGCCCTTCACAACTGCTTAAGAAAACCTGACATCCGCTTGCCATTCGCCACCCTTCAGCTCAACAGCAGTTGGTGATTCATCAAGCGCGTCGCCGACGTCAAATGCTTCTATTCTAATAAGGAACGCAGGCCCTTGTGTTTCTGTGCTTGCGTCTTCTGCAACAGCAAAAACAATAAAGCTAAGCGCCGTTGATGTATAGTTGTTAGTGTCCTTCCTGAAAACGGAGACGATTTAGCGACCGTATCTGAGCTCGTTAAACTGCTGGATCGATCGGCAACTGCTCAGGAAGCATTCAGAATGGGAGTCTTTATCGTCACCACAAACGAATTCGCAAACTATTTGATCCATGACCACGAGCTTCTACAGATGGGCCTACCATAGTCAACCGTCGAGAAGTCGTTGCTTCAAGAGTCACCTAAATTGCGAACAATGCCCAATATGAAAGGCGTGTTTGTTCGACGCCGAAAGCCATACTTTCTTTGAAAAAGAACCTTAAACCCAAAATATTGAACTCGGGAGATTTAAGCGACGTGTTCAAATACGGTAACGATCGATGCTTTGCGAAAGCTTGTATATATAAGTGTTATTCGTAACCAATCCGGCCAATCAGCGACTGACGACAAATATAGAAGTAACATTTTTGCCATGGATTTTTCAGATGTATAATATATTGGATGATGATGGCAACGTGTCGTTTTTGGAGCTACGTGCTAGCAAATATTTCAATTGTCAGTTGAATTTGATTTACGAACAAGTTGTCCATCATAAATACTTTTGTATGTTGAAAGAGAAACCAAAAGCCATACTTTATTTGAAAAAGAACCTTAAACCCAAAATATTGAACTCGGAAACATTAAGCGACGTGTTAAAACACGGTAACGATCGATGCTTTGCGAAAGCTTGTATATATAAGTGTTATTCGTAATCAAGCCGGCGAACCAGCAACTGACGACAAATATAGAAGTAACATTTTTGCCATGGATTTTTCTTATGTATAATATATTGATGATGATGGCAACGTGCCGTTTTTGGAGCTACGTGCTAGCAAATATTTCAATTGTCAGTTGAATTTGATTTACGAACAAGTTGTCCCAGTAAATACTTTTGTATGTTGAATTGAAGGAGAAACGCGGCCGTGGTGGACTCAATTTGCTTTCGCCAGGGCACATTTTTCAGTATAGCTTCATGAGTGTCTTAAAATACCAAATCTTGGCTATCTTATGATGATGTAAGTATTATTTAAAATGAAACGCTTCAGATCCTAGAAATTACAGACCTATTTCATTAACATCTAATATTTTGCAAACTCATGGAGAGAATAAATTAGCGAGGTTTTAATGGGTCATCTGAGATCAAACGAATTATTTAGCCGATTATCAACACGGTTTTCTATCGAGAAATTCAACAACTACTCAGCTGTTACAAAGCCTAAACGATAGTACCGATTGGAAATAAATCCTAATATATTAGCTGACGACGTGGAATCTTACAGCTGCGCTTCACAGCCAAGCGTAAAAGAACTCCAACGAAATATTCCATGCTCTCTTAACAAACTAGAGGCTTGGGACTGATATGTAGCATTTAAAAATTTCAACGCGCAGTATGTACTTAACGAAACTCTCCCACAAGTGGATTATTACAAAGACCCTGGCGTCATTATAATGAAATAGAATAAACGATCAACACACTGCAGGTTTATTTGCCAAAAAAAAGCCTATAGTATAATAAATATACTATTTAGATACGTTTTAACAAGCAACATTACTCTCCTTATGCACACTTATACAACTTATGTAAGACCACTACTTGGATATTCCATTCAAGTTTGGTAGCCGTGTTGTTGAATGATAACCATGTTATCGAGCGTGTTCAACGGCATTTCATTCGTACATTATATGCCAAGTCGGTGTGGCTGCAAGGCCATATATACTCGCCTTGTTCACCTGCGACTAAGTTAGCTACACGAGCGTTGTTTCCATTTTAATTTGAAAATTGTTTTCAATTGTTTGCATGATGATACCGAAATGGAAGAATTCTTTCGGTATTAGCGGTGCAGATCTGAGAGGTTCTAGTCAAAAGTTATAAAAACCAAAGCCTAGAAACAAAAACATATCGAATCACTTCTCAAATCGCGTATTTGATGCATGAAACTCTTTCCTGGATCGATTGATAACCCAAGCTCTAGTCTGAACCGAAAACAAAATACATCTGGGAAACTGCTAAAACTGGTAGATTTATCAAATTACTTGAAGTTTGATAGGCATCTATGAATCAGATGTAGGTGGCGGTATTTACACCCTTTCTGTATTATCTATTAGTTTGCTGTATCTAATCCGGAACGTTACTTTGTATTGTTAGTTGTTTTATAAATGCGTATTATATTGTTTACAGTGAGGTATTCTGTTGTTGTTGTTAATATTTATATATTAACAGCTCGGACATAAAGTTG
>JASANE010021750.1:0-48779 GCA_030248225.1 Trileptium ribeirensis
ACAAAGCAAGATTTTAATACCATCTTCATACAACGTTTTTCATCATAACCTCTGGGTTTGGGGGCCTTTCGTTTAAAGATGAACCACTGGCAGGACTTTAAAGACAAAAAATCTAGTCATGGTGCAGATTAGGGTTGATTTCCCAATGTGAACCACTGTTGTCTTAAAGTAAACCAGGCTCGTTCTAAAGTGCACCAATATAATTATATATTCGTTTTTGCACTGAAACACACAGATATATATATAACCGTAGTCCAATAATCGAGGTAATCTATCATTAGTTAGTCACGTACCCCCTATGTGCATGTATGATAAAGTACATTTATGGATAACGAAATGTAGAGGACAATTTGGAGTCTTCGGTTTAGCTCTGCCAGTCCGAATTTGATCAACTTGGAAGAAATATAGAATTTCACCACCATTCGATCCAGCTCGACGAGAATGGATTAAACGACTAAGGTTTAGCCTTGGGATTTCACATTAATGAAAATAACTTTTTATCCGATGACTTGATTAACCCTTATCCGTTCAGCGGTTCCCAGAGTTCTTTTCCAAGTACTCAAGTATTAGCCATATATATAGCTAATGAACTTGAGACCCAGAGACAGCAGTCATAACAAAAGAACTGTGTAAATGATTTGCTTGTTAAACATTATTACGTTATATCGCTAGAAAAACAGCTTAGTCAGTGACTTAACTGGACAGGAGCACCACAAATTAACCTCTTAAACGTCTAAGGAAGGCTTGTATCAGTAGTGCTGCTTAGGCTAAGGTATTGACTAGAATATCAAGAACAGTATGCCATGAATTACTCTCCGGCCCCAGAAGGTGACATATATAACATATATATATATATATATATATATATATAACTTTTACCAGTATATATTATATTCCAAATAACTTGCGAATATATATACTTGCTGAATTACGTCTAGAAAACAAAATTTAATGGCTTTCACCGCTTGATGTATGTGACAGAAAACTTTGGAATCGCAGTGTATATTTAGTGTTCTTTTTTTAGTTGGCGTACGATCTGCAGTATCCAACAATTTAGCCTTCGGAAGTCCTCGACGTTTTTTAGACCTTGCATTTTTCGTGCGCGCCATGAAAATCTAAAACCAATTGCTTAAATTGCTATGTTGTTGCTGTTATTTGAACACAAAATTTTTTTGGAATTTGTATTTGGCTACGCAAATTCTCAAATGGAAAGATCATGCAAGCAATATCGCCAGAGTAAAGTTGATTAAATTGTAAATGAAAGAAGCACATTTTGATGGTTGAGCACAGACAAGATCTGATATGCCTTCTGGCCCCATCCACACGGCTACCTCTAGAGTCGGAATACGATTTACCTAGGTCCCCAACGGCACGCAGTTAAAGCTTCAGAATGTGCTTGAACATAGCTTTGGAGCTCCTGGACATAACCATTCTTAATATGGTATTATACAATATATATCTATTCATACATGCCGACGGTAGGTCATGCCAGGGGGGCAAGGGGTCCCACGGGGGGCGGTCGTCCCAGGGGGAGAACCCCCCTCCAACCCCGGCCGGCATAATAATTCTAGGATGAGAAGCTTTTTTATTTTTTTGGTCCTCGCCGGCATGTTTTGCACTACGGGTACACCTTTATCCAGGGGGTAACCCCTTGCTTTTGGGCTCCTAGGGGGTGGCCTGGGACCCCACGGGTGGGGGTTACGACGCCTACCGGCATGCATGTCTTTTTCAGGCCACTGTCCTAAAGTGACCACACAAAATACCATTGGTGCACATTATATCCGTGGTTCACATTAGGAAAAAAAACTTGGTGCAAATTAGGCAAGTCTGGTGCACATTGCGGTGTATGTACAAAATGAACTATAAAAATATAAAATACAAACATATCTAAAAACAAACAATATTTCCAGATTCCCGAGATTTCACTGATTCTAATGATACTAAAATGATGAAATTTGACACTGTAGGCTAAAAAATAACGCGTAATGTTCTAAACATAAAAATTTTAACAACAACTTACCGTCACACTTTATTAATCGACACGACAAAGTAACGAGCAACACTGCGCGCCTTCCAAAAATTTAATCAAAATAATGCAATAGTGATAAAGATCGCGTCGAGAGCTTTACGGTGATGTAAAAACTTATGAGATAACTTTATTCATAATCGTAAAACAACAAACTAATTAAAAAAGTGGTGCACTTTAGGGGGTGGTTCACATTAGGCCTACCTACTATAATAGGTTTTTCAACTACTTCCCAATCTGGAGTCTATAAGCTTATAGTTGGCGCCAAATTTCATATTTGGTGAAAAGTCGTGGGAAATGCACCTAAATGTGTGCTTATTGTTGGTTTTAGTGTCGGATATAGGGTTTTCTGGACCAACAAGCTGATTGCGAGTGTCAAAAATATTGTGTGGCTAATATTTTTCACACTTCTGCTTCATACTTGGTATGAAAAATGAGATTTTTCTCAAGTGTCGGTTTGAATTCTTTAATGTTCTTTTCACGGTCAATTTAGGGTTTTATTGAATTAAATTGTTAATTCATTGCTTTTGTACTCGTTGTATGATGTTTTGTCTACTGCGTATGTTGGCTATCAAAAGAGGCGGGCGTAACTATGACTCATCACTCACGATTTATATAATGCTGCACCTGTGTACTGTGTTTAGGCTTTGTTTGTGTGTGCTTTCTACAACAGACTTCGGGAGATTGTTCTCACCACTCGAATTCTGGCTCGCAAGCGAGCTTCACTAGTTATATGACCTTTATTTAGGCTTAGTTTGTTACAAACTTTGGCCTACAACTTACAATCGGCCAGTGGCGTAGAATCGATCAGAAGAAAAAGCGTTTTTGGGGGGGGGGGCAAATTAACTAAACATTTGAAGACCTGTGCACGAGTCGAAAACAAGTCAATTTTGTTGGTTGTGTGACCTTTAGGTGGATGATCGCCTATCGACATATATGCTTTAGTTACTTAGTGCAATTATGAGACTACGATTAAAATGATTTAAATAGCTTTTCTAAAACCAACTGCGGCTGTGAAATAAACAATGCGTAGATTGAGTGGAAGAATCATCCACATCTGCTATTATGGTCCAGACTCTTGGGGAGAGGTTGTCCGCCAGCACTGTGGATCCGCTGTTCAAATCATGGGAGGGTCTTGAACCACAAGACCCCCATTGGATTTACGCCAAATTGGTACTTCAAAGATTTTAATAGCAAAGGTGAAGATCCTCATGAGACGATTCTGCTTCGTAAAACGTAAATGGGCTTCATATGGCTAAATTGGTAACTGCAATTCGAGTCAGTTTTATGAACATTTTAGTAAAAATCCGCAACACAGTGCAAACAAGTGCCAAAGTTGCACAGTTATATAGTGCCACGTGTGAAATATATATACCAAAACGCATCTACTCAGTGATATGCATGAACCTGAGATAAAACTACTATCTAGCATATGAAGGTAAAACGGAACGAATGTGGTATCATTCGTATGTTATCATTTTGTGTAAACATTGATAGCATGATGTGTTTGATATATATATGTACCGAAGCCATGCACGCTGCACATAACCAAACTACTCAAGACATGATATATATATTCTGGAAATCGGATTCATTGACCCTAAACTCAGTGAAATCGTTTAAAAAGGCATGACATATACGTCCTGGTCTCGTGCTAACCGTGCCATCGTATTCAGCATGCCATGTATATACCATAACCAAACAACTGAACACACACTATAGTTTGGAAATCAGGTCCAACGATCGTAAACACTTTGAAACCCCATGAAGAGGTATTATATCTACTAATAGAATAGTCAAGTTTGACTCTAGACAGTAACACTATCGCATCCTTTTTGTTCGAACTATCACTTTTGTTGTAAGGTAAAAACACGCAACATGCCGAAATTTGAAAAATTAGTATTTATGGCAAAGGGTCGACGAACAAATGTTCGGGTCCACTGCGGCCCAGCAGTGGTCTTGCAGATAAGTCTTGATCAGCAAAGTTGTAGATCTGAGTTGAGCCGTTTTCCGATGCAAAGCCTGTGTCGCGATTGACACGCTGGAAAACAGTGGTCATGATTTGACAGAGAACTTTTAAAACATTTTTGACCCTGGAGATTAGGTCCGAACTGTTCGCGCTCAACTAAAAGGCACATCGTCATCACTTTTGCTATAGCGACAGACAAAAAATTCATGATTTTCCTCTTAGCGCCTTCGGAGGAAACTCCGCTAGTTTCGCTAGCTCCGTTTCAAAAAAATTTTTCTAACAGTTGGACAACATTTGAGCAAATTCTACTCGGAGCGTTCCCGGCGTTGCAAATATAGACAAAACATAATGTATATTTCGCTCCAGGATTCGTCTACTACAAACGTGATTACGGCTAAAAAATTGGATAAAACGAAATCACTGAGTTCGAAAACTGGAAACCAAATCGACAAAATCTTAACCCAAAAACCCCCAAAGCATAGCACAAGTGCGCCTAACTCAGCTCAAGCGCAGTCGATGAAAAATATTGACGGCGATACGGAGAGTGCCGCGCTAATACGTCGTTCGTTTCCAGTTCGCTTACGAAATGGATTATTCTCGTATGCTGGAAGAACTCTCAAAGCGTCCCAAAAAGCAAACGTTCCATCAACGACTACTTCAGCCACAACTACAACAAGAGCAACTACAGCTACTTCATCACCAGCTGGTCGAGACACTGTCACCAATCATGTCACTGAGTCTGCAAAATCAGTGTTATGTGCTACTAAGCGACCGTCGATGATAAGTTTGGTCAAGCGTGATCGTACCATAAAGCCATCCATCCAACTCAATTTGTGCGACGAAACTAAAAGTAACGAAAGTACTAGCGATCTGCGCCTGCGTCGTACAACCACAGCTGAATCGCCACAACTGCAACTCCGATCGAGAACCAATTCACAGTCTGCTATTCGACACCTAGGTACGTTTAGATTAGGTATAGATTTTGTTACATAAAACTACAGTTCATGAACGGATGACTGGATATCGGTATAAGCAATAAAAACTGAAATTTACTATTTGGTGCAAAAAGCTGAAATTTTTAAATGTGTTTAGACGGAGCTCCTTTTAATTTTCACTTTTATCACACAATCGAGTAAAAAAAATTTTTTATCATGAGCTCCGATGGGACCCCAAAAATGGAAGCTAAGGGAGGGCCCCTGGCCACACCCTTGGATGCGTCCCTGTTTATGTACATAGAATAGAAATAATATAATCACTCTGATCAGTTATTGAATGATATAATGTGGCAATAATACAAGAAATATGAGTTGTGGTATTGAGTGCGGCTTATGCTATTTATATTTGCTAAACATGGAAACTGAAAATCGGAGATATTATGACAGGAATTCGGCAAGATTATGACAATAAACCACGGGCGTAGCCAGAAACTCGTTCATCGATGGGCACAGAAACTGCTAGGTGGTCACAGATACATAACCATGAACTTCGCTTTTCCATTATATTTCAGTGGGCACAGATTCTGCACGAAGGGGGGGGGGCATGGCCCACCCCATTCCCCCTTGGCTACGCTCCTGCCAGAATCCCAACAAATTGTGAGCTACAATCTACACGTCAGTCGCTATTAATTGGAACGCTTACTTACTAATCTGTAATCCCAAAATAGTGTAGACATTGAATAGGTGGATCGCAGCGCTAAAAATGTGGGTCAAATCCTTCCCCACACGATCAGACCATTTTAAAGCCTCTCCCACAAACTTGTTTTGGTTAGCTGGTGATGCCGTGCATTAAGTGATTACATGTAAATGGCTAATTCAATTGCTTTATTTTCACTAAGGGGTATGTATATGTTTTATGCATATTTTTATTTAAAAAATATGTGTATTTTGAGAGTGCACCAACAGCGAGATTATATTTTTATCAATTTCTGTTTTATGGCTTTGTTGTTTTTGTGTTGTTTGCAAAATTCCTATATCGCCCTGAGCATTTTGCTTTTATTTTTGTTTTAGTTCTAAACAAAATGTTTCCGACTATATAGAGCTCAAAATTTCCGGTGGTTCTATTGTTGTATTGAAAATGCCAGCTGCAATATATTGTAGAAATAGCATTCGCTATGCCCAGGTTATTCGAGATGGTTCAAAAAATTATTGCGCTTATATGCTCCTCATAGCCGATCTCCTGACAGATGGTTCAATTTCCACCTAATGGCGGCGCAGGAGCCGAACACGTAGCCCCCCACGCCGCCGTCCGCTCCACAGGCTTACCTGCGCCTGGGAGCACGAAGATTCTCCGAGGGCCCAGTAGCCACCCCTGGGACTTCGGACATGTATGTTTTAAACCGAAATTTTTCGATTATGTGACAAGTTTCCACTATAACGATGGGCGGGCAGAATTTGACACAACACATGAGTATCTATATTACAAAAATTAGCGATTGTGAGCCCAGGGTAAGCTTAGGTTTAGGTTAAGCCTAGGCTTAGACTTGGCCTTGGGCTTGGGATTAACCTTATGCTTATGCGGGCATAACATACGATACCTCTAGGGGAAACCTTGATATGATACGCTGGGGGAACAGGTCATGGTCCCAATTTATGTATATTTTCCTGTTTAGAAGCGGTAGATTTGAATTGTAACTTGACATTGGATTTAATGCTGGAAATAGAATCTTAGGATTGTCCAGAGGCGTTAGAAAAATGCGGAATGCCGCCCCTCCTCCGCCACCTCGTTTTGGTACCTAGACTGCACCTACACAATGGGACGTTTCAATTTTGTACCCTTCCCTAGATAATACAATGATTATATTAATTCATGAGCTGATTTAGCTGATTTTAGGTTACATTCGGCTCACCACACCAATGTGATTAGAATTTTCGTTAAAATTGTACGTTTATCGAAAATAATTTTTTTCGAAAATTTGGCATACCTTGTTGACTTGTTAACCCAGAAGAACAGTCATAAATATGGCTGAAATGGATATTTTCTAAATGGTCTCTTCGACTGCCGAATGGTACCTAAATTTCAACTGTAGCTTCAAACTAACCATTTTTGGACTGTGGTGGTATAACCGAGCAGACCCCGTGATAGGTCCGTTCAGGAAAATTAATAAAGCCTGACCACACTCAGATCTAATATTTTTTCAGCTGAAGGAATGAACATTTGACACTATATAATAATACATAGTGAATAAACCAGCCAAGTAAGGCTTTGGAACAGAAAAATATCATGACAGTCATCGAATTTTAAATTCGGTGGTTTGTTCTGTCAGGCTTCAGTGAACAGGCAATGACAGCATCGCCACTCTCACATGATATATCAGCAGGCTACTGATAGCGTTTGAGTTCAGTGGTTTGAACACCTAAAATTCCTGCGAGTGTATTCAAATAAATCATGATCTTTCCTAGTGGTCAACTAAGTTAACATATAAAACAAAAACAAATATTTAACGTCCCGCTGACCATAATATAAAAGCTGATTTGTGTTTTTAGTTAGGGTATGTACACGCACACATTGGGCCTCTATTCAATTTAGACGTATCTTGTACGTAGAATGTTTACAGGCTGCATCCCATCCAGTAGAGCGTACCAAATTTATCGGATTTGAGTAGGATTGTATGGTAAGAAACATACGGTTACCAAAACACACGGAATACTTTAGACGCAAAATATGGTCACATCGTGCCGAATCAGAATGTAAATGTAACTATAAATCTATCATTGGATCTAATCGAACACGATGTGAGCAGTGATTACGGCCTTACAGTTTCAAATATGACTTTGCCAAATGTGCTCCAAACGGTTTAGTTTTGGGTGAAATGACGCGAATTATCTCGGCGCTAATGAGTACATAGTCCTTGTTCAGCAGCGCTTAAGAAACTAAAAACCTTTGTGAGCATTTAATTCGATGCAAATTCGTTACTCACATTGATTTGGTTTGGTTGTTTTACTTAAATTTTAACGATTTTAAAAAAAAGTTTTATTGTCTATTGCTATTAAATCTCTAATGATTAAACTTAACGTAGCTTTACATGGCATAATAAATGTAATTATCTTAAATTTCCCCCAAGTAACCCTGAGGGGCGTTACGTTATAACGTTAGAAAAAAGAACAGCTTAGAGCGGGGATTTCGGGGGGCGGCAGCCCCCCAACTTAGGCTTACTGTATGTGTCATATAAGGACCTTAGCTTAGGCTAAGACTAAGGCTTAGGCTTATTATATCGAGAACGGCATGGCCTGCATTTTATTTACGCCTCTCAGGGTTACTTTGGCCTTAAATTTTATAAGCAGTATGTGATATATTCTTGCGAAAAAGGTACCAAAACTTAAAGTGTATAAAAACAGAAATTGACGCACCTAGTTTAGAAGTTGAGTTTTAAATCATATATTATAATTGGTATGGAATTGCTCTTCAAAAAATTTTACATATATATGCTTGTATTTTATTCATTTGTTTGTTTTTTGAGAGAACAGAGTTAAGTTTTTTCGAAATCATTTTGAGTAAAAAGTGAAAAGAAAGAAATAATCTTTCGCCTTTCTTATAATATTGTTGTTGTCGTTGTTGACAGATTTGTGTTGTAATACAATAACTTGAGATAAGTGTTCACCGTAACAACTACTAAGAATTAGTCACGCATTTCATGTTTTTTGATCAACTATATTAGAAAACCAAAATGTCAAAACAGAAAAAGAAATTAAGAAAATATACACAGATTTACATAAACGTATCGTTATAATATAATTCTTTAGTAAAAATTGTAGAATATACCTTTATAATAGTAGCAAATCTGTATATGAAATGAAAAAAGGAAAAACTTGAGAGGCGTAAACTATATTATACTGATTATGACAGGAAAAAATAGTGCTATTTTAATTTATTAAGATATTATATTTTGTCTCAAAATTAACTAACGACTTGTTGAGTAATAGTTTGCGACGTTAACGAACTGACCTCTTTTTTTGAGAGTAAATTAACTTCTTTTACATCTTTTTTGGACTAAAATTTTAGTCTAACCTAAATTGTAAAATAGATACTATAATTGTTGTCAGCATCATTTCAGCACAAGTCATGTTGTCTAATTGATATTTATTTTACAGTGATCTGGGCCTTAAATAAGAGTCTCGCGGAGGGTAGTTAAAGTGTTTATGTATTTTAGCTCTGCCGAAATACATCTGGAAATTTCACATGATATCCTAAAGGCATCGTGGGATTTTAAGGATTTAATAAAAAGTTTTGAGATAAAATACTTCTTATTCCTACGAAATTGAGCGGTTATCAAGTAGCTGTAGAGTATTCACTCTCGTGGCGTCGGTAAACCTGGGCAGTGCTAGAAATGTGATATTCTGCATTTTTGATGTGTTCCAAAATATGTGCTTCACATCGATAGACTTGACCTTGTCTTTCTCGAATAATACAATTTGCGACAATGTATTTCTCTATTTTATAAATAAAATCTTGTTTTCGGGCATAAAGCCTAGAGTTATTGAGTCAGTTGATACAATCCTATTCTGACTGAAGATCAAAAGGATCAAATTGAAAGACAACCTGGAGTAATTAAAGATTTTTTGCAATGTGATTATTAATCATTTGATAGGTGCACTACTCGTACAGTACGAGTTATATTGGTTGAAGACCTAAAGTTGTCTCGTTTACTGACTTTGGAGGTAGACAGGTTCAATTAGTAAATTCGATATTCGATATAAATATTTAAAGATTAAAGTAAATGTACACTCAGGGGCGTTGCGAGCTCATCAAAAGTTGGGGTTACATTCATCACATTGTAACTCTATCAGCTAATTTTTTAGTGTTTGTCTGCAAAAAGTGGAAATGGCTGGCCTACGTAACTCGTTCCATCATTCGACGAACATGAAGCGGTCGAGTAATTCTATATCATGAAGAATTACGGGGTACCCACGACATCGTTGAATTTCCCAAACTTCAATGTACTACTAATAATAGTAATAAAGGGTAGAGTCTCATTTCGCAATCAATTTTCGATTTTGCTCAAAATTTAGTCTCATTTCGCAACCGGTCTCGATTCGCGACCTCAAAGTCTCGATTCGCAACTTCAGAGTTTCGATTCGCAACCTCACAGTCTCATTTCGCAACCTTAGTCTCGATTCGCAACCTTCTAAGTTTAAGTTGATATTCTTAAATTTATTTTCCAGCAAAAGCAGAGATTTACGGTAATACCTAAAATTGTGAGAAAATTTTGATGTTCCTACGGGTAATGCGTAAAATTGTGAGAAAATTTTTATTTTCTTATCGCTAATAAGCAAGATTATGAGAAAATCCTGTCAAGTGTCAAGTTCGTAATTGCTGTATTCCGACAGTCATTAATCTCAGAGCTTAGAGTCCATTTGTTTTCATTTGTCTCCACCATTGTTCTCCTGAACTGGTTGTTACTACGCAACGTGTTATTTCACGATGTCGAGTTTCGGCGTTCCCGAATTTTCTAAGTCGAATCGTGGCAAAGATGTTCTTATATACCGCAGCGCTCGCCACCCTGGTTTTGCATACAAAGCTTCAGCAACCTCATCGTTTTGGGGTTGCTTGGGTTGTAGAAAATTGAAAGACTCAAAAAAGGTCCAACAACCAATCCCCGTTGTTCGCATTGAAGACGGCGCCATCAAAACTAATCCTGACGCACCAAACAAAGAACACTTTTGTGATCCGTCCCTGAGGCGCATGCATTAGCCAAGAACGGCTGCCAGCAACTAAAGGTTGTGAAATAAATGAGACTCCCTAGTTGCGAAATGAGACCATACAGTTCCGAAATGAGACTTTTCTAGAAATTGTAACGGTTGCGAAATGAGACTACGAGGTTGCGAAATGAGACACAATCTAATAAAGTATTTATAAAGCGCCTTTTTCACTCATAGTGTTGCAAAAGCGCTTGATACGATAAGACAATTAATAACAGTGCGATCATTTTTGAAATTATGAAGGTAAGACCTGTGGAAACAGAAACGTTTTTAACTTAGACTTAAATTGAGTAACCTTTAAGGCATTGTCACGAATCTTAGATGGCAGTCTGTTCATTGAGGACGGGCCGACGAAACTATTTTCTTGACTATTTTTAATTCGAAAGCCACCATTTTATGCTTATACATCGCAGCGTTTATGCAATATATATTATATACATATACTGCATCGTCAAATAATATACGTATGTTACGTTTAACACTTCCATGCCGGAATTAATTTGTGTATCGTACAATGTTTGACAAACTCAAGCCTGCACCAGGGATCGAACACAGAACCTACAGGTGAAACGTGTGTAAGCAAACTACTGAGCTATCTGGCAGCTGTTGCTCGGATTTCTAGGGAACCTCACAACGCTAACGAATAACTACCCAAGTTCAAACATACGACAAACTTAGTAAACACGACGACTCGCAATGTGATGGGCCCATTTGGACCTAGCCGGCATGAAAGGATTAAGCATGGGGACATATGAGTAGGGCTAGTGATTCAGCATCATCAACTTTTTTAAGGTAGCCTCACTGAAACATCACTATTTTAGTCACTAAATAAAGTTTAAACTATTTTTAGTGGTTTAAAGTCTAGGTGATAAACCTAATTTTGTGTAGTGTTGTCCACCGCGCTCGCTATCGGAAAACATCTACGCCCCTGCGATCAACTATCTAACGTTGTAACCACCATCAAACAGCTAAACCCCGTAAGATTTGTAGGACAACCAACGTTGAAAGTTTGTCAAAAATCTTAAAATCACCGTACGGTTTTTTGTATTAATTTTCTTATCACAATGTCACTTAGATTAGATGGTGCTATTTAGTCACCATCTTAAACAAATTCGGGGAAACACGTCTAACCCTACCCACCATCGCAACTCATCTCAGTTTACATATCAATCAATGTGTCCGAAATCAAATATCAAGATATCGAGCAAATATCGACGACAAAGGCTTGGTTTGAAATGACTCTTTCTACTAGTACACAAAATTAAAAACTAATACGTCGATGTATACAAATATTAAAGCTTAATATGAGCGTCATTTGAAACATCGATAAAATCGATCTTAATCCGTATGGCAGTCTTGTTCCGAAACATTGAAGCTAACGCGACCTTTATAAGTTTTGAGATGAAAATTTTATTATTTATATGTATCTTCCACGAACAGTTCAAATATAGCCATTTTGTGCTGCATCACAGCGGATATTCCGTTTTTATTGTCAAAACGTTGATGCTAAATCATAATTTATCACGGACATTTATGTCAAGAAACATTGCTTATAACTAAGAGTTTATATATATTATCGTTTGTTTTATTACATACTTGCTTTAAATTTAAATATAGTATCTTGTATCTAAATAAATAATGTAATCCAGAAATTATTAGTGTTTATATCGCTTTTTCCCCAAACATCTACTACGATGGACACTCTTATTACGTATGAAATCGAATGTTTGACATAACAAAACTGTATATTTGAAGATTGAAGTAGATTTTATAAAATATTTTGAACTGTTTAATATTTCCATGTGATAAGTTTAAGTAGCTGTGAATCAAAGGGTTGTATTTAAACCAGCCGATGTTTCAATTTTCATACGACTATCGACTATACGACTATATATAGTATATTCTAAATTGTAAAATTCACAATTTGACTCGCAGTGGTACTAAAACGAGAACAGAGCATATTGTGAAGTGTTATGTTGACTAAGTTTGGCTTGTACAGCTCGGTTGCAACAGAAGTTATTGTTATCTCGCTTATGTGTGGTTCCTTAAGTAACCACCCAATTGGTCTTTGCTCAGTTGTTAGCACATTCCGCTTGCAATCTTATAATCGGGGTTCAATTACTGGTGTCAACTTGAGTTTATCAAACATTGGAGGACACCCAAATTCATTGGTGCAGTACAGGAATGAACGTTATTATTTTGCAGTATTTCGATTTTTTGTGTAAAATCCAATGATCCAAAATCCGTTCCGTAGCAAAACGGCGGTAAAATTGGGAAAAATTAAAAAATATGAATCCCAAAAGATCTCGAAAATTTATCTTTACGCCTCTTACCTACCTCACCCCGCCGATCGACTGATCCCCACCCTAGAGGGCCTACTTCTGCAAAGCATCCGCAATCATCCCTGACACTTCGGACCTCGTGCATTTTTAATATTATTCGTGGTTCGAGATTTTATATGCTTCATACTTTTGTGTGCACAAACCAAAATATCTCACAAGGGCTTTTCTTGGTTAACTAGCCCGTCTTCTAAAGTGAAACTTGCGCATAGTTGGGCTCAAATTTCAGCTTGATGCTCATATTTTATAAAACCTTAATCGATTCATCCATTTAGTAAACATATCTCAAAATAAGGGTTTTCCAATTTTTATGATGGGCGCGCTTGTTTAATAGAGTTACGGCGTAGATAAATGTGAAAAATTAGCCATAACTATTGGACTCAGCATAAGTTTAGCACATCATCTTGATTACTAATGTTTTATACATTTTTACGCAGCGTTAACGTAATTTTAAAATTAGCTTACCCATTTTGAATTGTGTAAATTAAAATCAAACAATGAAACAGCGTATTATATGTTAGTAAAAAAGAATACAAAAACAGAGATAATTTTATACAAACAATTTGACGGCATTTGCAATTTAAATACGATCTACGATTTCCAACTTAAATGCGATTTAAGTACGATTTAAGTACAACCTTTAAATATAATCTGCAATTTTGAATAATAGCGATTTTGTTGGAATATTGAATTACTTGATTTTTTATTTAGTTATATTTATACAGATCACGCCATAACGGCGCACATGGCAGATATCGACTATCATCAAATGCGTAACGCTGCTTAGACCGCAACATAGCTCAAATTTGGAACTTAACTTCGCCTGTACTGTTAGCTATCTTATCGTGATTTGAATGAAACAGTAAAGACAAACGTTACGATGTGTCAACGTGAACGTGATTTTTAATTTAATTTCATTTATACAGATGACACCATAACGTCGTCATACGTGGCAGATATTGTCTATCATCGAATACGTAACGCTAATTAGACCGCAAGATAGCTATTTTTTTGGAACTGAGCTTCGCCTCTGCTGTTAATGGCATTTATAACGCGCCTTTTTCGCAAAAGCGTTGCAGAAGCGCAATAGATGGTCATAATAAACAATATAAAATCAGAATGAAGCAAGTTTGTAATATCAATCTGACGAACTGGGAAACACGTGAGTCTTCAGTTTTGCTTTAAACGCAGTCACGTCGAGAGTACTGTCGCGTAGTGTTTGCGGCAAACCGTTCCAGACCGATGGGCCAAGGAACCAGAAGCTGTTGTTTCTAGCGATGTAGTCCGTAGGATTTGTTCATTCGCCAGACGAGGCGAGGACGACGTATTAATCATCTCGGCAATATACACTTTTGTTTCGTAGCGAAGAGCATTTGGAACCAACATGAGTATTTTGTAGCGGACACGCAGTTCGAAAGGTAGCCAGTGTAGCTGTCGCAGTATCGGACGGATATACTCCCATCGACTTGTGCAGGAGACTACTCTTGCCGCATTGTGGAGTAGACGGCGAAGAGGCAATAAATGAGCGCTTGGCACCAATGCATACAGTGCATTGCAATAGTCAATGCGGGACATTATGAAAGACCTCACAATAACCTGCACTGTGTCGTTGTCGAGGCGTCGCCGGATCCGGCTAATATCCTGTAATTGCCATGTGCAGGAACCTGACAGTGCAATCGAGAGTGACGCCCAGTATTTTGACCGTTTCTGAAGGGTCGATGGCGACGTTACGAATGTGCAGCGATGGTGTAGGCCCTGGGTGTCTGGCGAAGTAGATCAGTTGGGTCTTAGACTCATTGAGTTTTAGCCTGTTGTCGAAGAACCACCCCCATAGCGAAAGGTGAAGCTGCTGCAGAGATTCTACCACATCGCCCACAGCAGCTGGATCGAAATGTCTGTATATCTGGTTATCGTCAGCGTAGCTGTGGACACTGAAGCCAGCAGCAGTAATTATCTCCAGTACAGGCGCAATCGTAATATTAAAAATGACCGGCCCGATCACGCTTCCTTGACGAACACCACTGACTACTAGTAGAGCCCTTGAGAAGACGTTGCCAATTTGAATTTGTTGATATCGACCTGATAAGTACGACACGAACCATCCAAGTGTGGAAGATGGCATCCGCTTGATAATGAAAGCATGATCAACTGTGTCGAACGCAGCGGACAAGTCGAGGCTAACCAGCACCGTAGATTGCTGACGCGTGAAGGCGTTTTGAACGTCACTGCATATTAACCAATGCAGTTTCGGATGAGTGTCTTTTATGCTACGCTGGTTCATAGTTCGACAGAAGATGATTGCGTTCGAGGCGATCGTGTAGCTGTTGTGCGACTACACGTTCTATTAGTTTGGAGAGAAAAGATACGTTAGAAACTGGCCGAAAATTGTTCATATCGTCAACACTGAGGTTACCTTTTTTGAGTCGTGGATGTACAATGGCCAGCTTTTCACGGGTAGGCATGGTGCTTGTCGCTATAGATTCATTTATTAGCGTAGTGAAATAGGGAACCAGCTCATTAGCAAATCCTTTTATTACCGACGGTGACAGAACATCCAGTGAACAGCATTTGTTGTTGCTGTTTTCGATTAGGCGACGCAACTGATTTTCCGTTACAGTTTGGAGAATCAATTGTACGTGACTATTTGCTGTTGCATGCTGGGAAACGGGGCTGTTCTTTAAGGTGGACTGATAAAACGTGGATCGAATTGATTCTATCTTGCTGGCGAAAAAAGTAGCAAAATTATCTGCACGATCCGGTGTAGGAGCATGGTTTCTCATGTTCATCATGGAGTTAATTGTTTGTTATATGTTCCTGTTACTGAGTGCTGCAATATAGGACCCAAACGAAAATATCCGAAGCACATAAGACGCCTTATCTCAAAAAAAGCCAAACTGTGGAAAAAATGTAAACGCACGAAAAACTTTTCTGAGTATAAAATTATTGCCAAAAAGTGTACTACAGCCATTTTTTCATTCAAGAAAAACCGTGAACATAAAATTTTAACTAGTGGTGATCGCAACAAACTTTTTAAATATGTAAACAATAAATGCTTTAGTAAGAGTGGCGTAAGTGCATTGAAAACCGATCAAGGGGATCTCGTAACCCAGGATAAAGAACGGTCCGAAATTTTAGCTAAATCATTTCAGCAAGTGTTTACGATCGATGATAGTAGTTCGTCAGCCATTCAAGAGCCACTCTGTGGTTCTTCTCTTTCTTGGATTACTTTCACTCCTGCTACTGTTCATAAGTTTATGGGGAAATTAAAGAACAAAAACAGTCATTCGCCAGACTTCTCACAATTCTTCCTGAAACAGCTTCGAGATGTTTTGTGTTACCCATTATCGCATATTATTGAGCAATCGTTTTTAAATGGTGTTGTTCCTAGTGCTTGGTTATGTGCTGATGTTGTTGCTATCTATAAAAAAGGATCAGCTGCAGATCCTATGAATTATCGGCCTATTTCGTTATTATCAAATTGTGCAAAAATTATGGAATCGATTATAAATTCGAACATTTTATGTTACTTACACGTCAATAATCTTGTATCTACAGAACAACATGGCTTTTTAGCTAAAAAATCGACATGTACACAGCTTCTTGAATGTTTTAATGACTGGTGCATTTCATTAGATATAGGTAATTATGTGGACGTCGTTTACATCGATTTTGCTAAAGCTTTTGACACCGTTTCTCACGCAAAATTAATTGGAAAACTAGCATTGTTTGGTATAGAAAACCATCTGAAATTATGGCTCAAAGCATTTGTGACAAATCGAAAATTTCGTGTAAAAATGAATAGCACGTTTTCGTCTTATTACGATGTGACTTCCGGGGTACCTCAGGGAAGTGTATTGGGGCCTACACTGTTTCTATTGTATATAAATGATATTGTTAATGAATTATGCGATGTCAACTGTAAAATATTTGCTGATGATGTAAAATTGTATGTTCATTGTTCTTCAAGTAATGATTATGTCGGAAGTGACCGTTTGCAAAGAGCCTTATATGCTATTGAGGAGTGGTCACGCAAGTGGCAACTCTCAATTTCATCGCCCAAATGCAACTTATTACGTTTAGGTAAGTCTCCAACTAATGCTGAATATGTCCTAAATGGTGAACCAATTTCGTTAGTAGAACAATGTAGAGATTTAGGTGTCATAGTTACAAATGATATGAAACCAAATGCTCACTGCGTCATGCTAGTTTCAAAAGCATATAAGGTTATAAATATAATTTTCCGCTGCTTTTTTACTTCTGACGCTAAGACCCTATTACATGCTTACATCACTTATGTGAGACCACAACTAGAATATGCTGCCCAAGCATGGTCTCCGTGCTACCTAGGGGATATAGATCTAATTGAACGCGTTCAGCGTTATTTTACGCGCCGTCTTTATGAACGAAACAACTGGGTGTATGCACCATACACAGAGAGACTACAAAAATTAAGCCTTGAGCCATTAGAACTACGCCGCTTACACTTTGATCTCATTATGGTTTATAAATGCTTGTATAAAAATGTTAATGCTTGTCAACATTTATTTACCCTTTCTAATGTTGTGCATACCAGAGGTCATTCAAAAAAACTGGTAAAAAAGAAATTTAAAACCAATATTCTGAAACACTCGTTTTCTGTTCGCGTTATCGATGCATGGAATTCACTACCTGAGTATGTTGATGGTAAACCATTCATACAATCGTCATGCCTTAATACATTTAAATCGTTATTAAAAAAAGTCAACCTAGACCATTTTTTACATTACGACAGAAACCTTTAATCAGATATAAGAGGATTAAACCCTATCTGATTTATTTTTATTTAATTACTGTATGCTATATGTGTACATTCTTTAAATAAAATCTTGTTGTTGTTGTTGTTGTTGTTACCCGTTCAGGGCGATCCCGAATGAGTTTGGTTTTGACAGGAACAAACGTGACGGCAATGGTCGACAGTGCAGAATAGGGGTAACTGATGCGCTGATTTATCGAGTCGCTCAAGGGTAGCACAATGGAAGACAGAGCTGCTCGAAATGAGTCGCTGTCCACGGAATTCCAGCAACGAAACTGGATGTAAGCTGTCCTTCTATTGCAGTTAACGCGATGGTTATGGTTCGCCGTTACTAAATGATGATCGGACATTGCATATTCACTTACTGTCACATTCGAGACGAGATTGCTGTCGGTGAACGAGATTATAAGGTCCAGCGTATTACCACGGTCGTGGGTCGGACCAGTGACATGCTGAGTGATACCATAAGTGTCTAGAAGCGCCATAAGTGTTTGTCACCTATCTGGGATGATGAAATCACACATAATTAGTAGATCGGGCGTGTTGATCGTCAGTAGACACAATAATTGCTCAAAAAGTCAGTGTAGAACGTGTGAAGTGAAAACTGGGGCGGACGGTAGAGGACAAGTAAGGTGATGGAGAGACTATCCATGTTCGTGGTTCCACACATAAATTCAAAACTGTCACAAGCGTATGCCGATACATCCTTATGGGGCCTGTAATTTAGTGAAGTTCTGTATATGACTGCAAGGCCCCACCGCTTGCAAATGTTCTCGGCTTTATACAGCTTGAGAAAGATGTGGGAGTACATTCGCGCAGCCCAAGAGAGTCCTCGCTGCGCATCCACGTCTCAGTGAGCATCAACAAGTCAAGACCGTGGACAACAACGGTTTGGCGAATGAGCGCTGACTTTCGTGACAGCGATCGAGTGTGTAATAGACCGAATTTTGCAGCTTTACGTTCGTTACGATGTGTCAACGTAAACCTACACAATTTGAACCTTCGAATGCGTACTATGTTGCATACAGATATTTCATATCATCGAATAAGTAACTATAATGCTGGAAAACAATTTCATAGCTTAAATCAGTCTAGTAAGTACTTCTGTTCTCTCAGGCCGGGTTTTTTTCCTTTAGCGCACCATCAGGCCGAAATTGTTCAATTTTGAAGATACAGTGATAATTTTGGGACGAGCTTTCAGCTCTTTTAGCTTTCGGTCGTTTTTCCAAAATTTTTGAAAAAGCTTTTTCTATAAATGTATAATGATTCATAAGTCCAACCGCATTGACCAATTGACCGATATTGGGTTATTGCGAGTTATGTAAAATCCTAATCCTAGCATTAAGCTTGAGGCTTAGCCTAACCTTAAGTCGTTAACGCGTCAATGCATTCAAATGATTTTACAACCATGTGACTCAGGCAGGGTTGGTTTTTTCTGGAAAAAATTCGGAGCGGAAAAAACTATTTTTTTCCGGAAAAAATGGAGAAAAGTCAAAGCTTAATTCTTCGGCGAAAAATAGCAGGAAACACAGCTTTATGCTAAATTGAATCTCGTTACTGATTATTAATGCTTTAATTACTGAAAAATGTCTAATACTGCAATGTTTTCACATAGAATTTGCAACCGCATAGTGCAGCGGCGCTTGAATCTTCCCAAGGGGCGAAGTTACGTAAAAACCACACGGTGGCTATATCGATAGGATGAGTACGTATAATTTTTTGGTTCGAATTAATTGTGAAAGAACTTCATAGGCAACCGCAAACTTATGTTTTCCAGCTTGGTATTTGCGCGATAACATGTTAAAACGCTGCTGGTATATTATATATACTGCAAAACATCTCTCGCGTTTTCATCTATTAAATATTGATACAAATGTCGTGCCGGTGAAGACAGAACCTGTGGTGAACCTGTGAAGACAGAACCTGTGGAATTCTTTTGTTAAATGCCAATGCACCGTAATTGGACATATATAAAGTTTCTGGTTGGTTATTGAGGTATTATAACAGTAGATTAGCATCGGCTACTGAAATAAATGCGATATCTCATATCCTCCTGTCGTCATGTGTGCCTGGCCTGTGTCGGCCTAGTTTGCTGCTTCTACTTTACTGCTTTCATGTGCTCAATACAAATCCCATGGCTCTATTCAGCACCGCGCCTACTTAATTTAAATTTACTATCGGGCAATAGTTTCTGATACGGTGGAAGAAGCGAGCTATGCTTATGCTAAGATTATAAATTCAGTCGATGCTTGGAAGATATAGTTATACCATTTCTACCATATAAATCATACGCATGAAATGTAAAGACTGTTTAAACGGGTGTAAATAATGCCCACGGTCGTAATATTTCGTTGCATAACGGTTTTCCAACTATTTTCGGCTCCAAAATCCTGAAATAGTTTTTTTTCCATTTTTTCCTGGAGAGGGGTAGAAAAAACACAGAAAAACCATTTTTTTCGGTTGGTTTTTCTCAGGTGCCCTACCCTGGACTCAGGTCATCAATGCGGTTGAATGATATTTAAAATTAGAAATACTTTGGCCTTTACGTTGCCAATACCCTAGGTACCAAAAATTTCGTTGTCATGTTCTGAACTGGCTCAACTAACTCTATTGGTGCCAAAATGATCACTGTATCTTCAAAATTAGCTGATTTCGGTCTTGGGTGACCTAAAGGAAAAGACTTCTCACCAGTTTTACCGAGAATTAGTTTAAAAGCTATAGCTAAAGACAATATTGCAATCAGACAGACCGGTCATGATGATTGAAAAGCAAAATATCTGTGTTCAAACAATTACTAATATCATTTAACTGGTATTCTTCGGATTATTGTCATTTTTGCTGTTCAAGAAACAAGTTTCTAGAAATTCAATTTAAATAAAAGGCAAACGTTGACAATTTTGCCAAACTCAGCTAATAAAACACGAGCCTCCGTTTTAAAACAAACTAATTATCACTTGGGCGATGTGGTATTGAAACATGTTGCAGCTGCGACCGTACGTACGATGTCTGTCGGTAGGTTCGCGTTGTCGAAACCTCCAGTGTTGTCCCGAGAGAAATCTCAAAATTATGGCCGATTGTATAAGTATACCTCAGTAAACAAAATCCGGAGTTGTCTTGGCTCCCCCAGACGACACCATTCCAGCGCCCCTGTCGATATCAGCGGAAACGTTTCATCAAGGGAAAGCAAATAACTTACCAAAAGTTTCGCTAAGCCTACCTGTCAGCGGTTTCCTCGCTTAAATTTTCAATAAGTTCTTTATCGGTTTGACTTCATATATTGGCAGAGCTATTTACATCAAACAAAATATATTTCTATGATTAATTGCTATTATTGGCTTTAAAATTAACTTATATATAATTAAAAACGTAAGGTATTTATATTTGTATATATCCAAATTACACATAAGAATGTATATATACATATAGAATATGAATATATACATTTAAATCATACATTATATATAAATATATATGCGTGCTATATGCAATATATGTAATATATATTAATATATGTTCATGCCACACATATAATATATATTTCGATAGAAATATATGATTACATATGTATGTATTCATATTATATATAAATATCTATTCATGTTGGATAATATAAATATATATGTAAATCATTATATATTAATATATATTCATGCTATATATAATATAAATTAATATAGATATATAGTTATATTACACATATTTATATACTCTTAATATATTTAATTAGATATATATTTATATTATAAATTTATATATAATAATATAATATATTATCAGCGTAGAAAATTGATTATGTTATATTTTTTACAAAGAACGATAAAATATACACGATAAAATAGATGTAAAATTCGTTATTTCGACGGATATATAAATTATTTATTGTCAATGCTGCGTGCGGTAACACCGCTATCGTATTTTACGAATATTCGTGCAGTAGTGCGCTCGCATTTTGCACATAACCATAATATAATTGCTTCGATACAAATGCAATAACTGCAATATGTGCGCGTAATTCAAATTATTTGTCTTTTTTATATTACAAATTGCAATACTGCAATGATTGCAGCAATACAAAAATTGTCGTTTGATAACATGGCATTTTGTGTCTCGATAGTATTAATTTTTTTTTAGATTAGTTGGTAGCATTATATCGTGTACAAAAAATATTCCTTTGTTCAATATAAGAAAATTTGAAAAATTCTCACAAACATATTATAGATATATATATATATGAACGTATTGTGTATTGATGATAATCAGCTTTTATTGTTTTCTTGGTTCTGCCACAGGGTTGACTGATGACCCATTGAAGAATATTTGAGGAACAATGTGTGCATCGTGTAGTCCTTTTATGAATATCGAGTATAACTAACGTTGATAGTTAATATGAATGCTTTAGATATTTTCCAGTCTGCTGCAGCATTATATGTTTGTTGAGGTAGGAATAAACAGCAACACGTGACGAATGCTTCACAGATTGCTTAGCCAGAGGGTAGAAATTTTTTATGATTAGTTAGTTATACTAATAATATGACTGAAAGAAGAGAATTTGTGCGATCCATATGATCAAAATACTGTCAATTCCTTTGTTTATGGGGTAAGCCTTGTCCACAAATCAGTCCATCTTGCTAAATATTTCAACTTCTGTAAGTTAACGTTCAAAATCTATGTAGGTAAAAGTGGTGCTTGGCAGGGACAGGGCTTGCCCAGGGTAGGGAAGAGGTGGAAATCCCTCACCCCGAATTTTTTTTGACCTTAAAAATTACCAATGGTCCGTCCCCCTTTATTAAAAAATTTTTTCGGGGCAAAAATACACCGACCGGGAGGAACGAAGCGACATAACATCTGCGGCTGAGTCAGACCATTACCACCCCCCCCCCCGAAATTTTTTCCTAGCTACGCCCATGGTGCTTGATTCCTCCAGGCAGGAATCTGGAATAGCAGACTGATGTCCCTTCCTCACCCCAGTTCAGAATTTTAGAATCCCTATTTGGTATACACAGAATGCCTCAAAAACTATTTTTTCGCTAACTTAGTTTATACAACGCGTCTTGGGCATTTCCATTGATTGGTTTGATTTAATAAAAAGTTAAGCTTTATTTTATATGTCCGTAAGTACGAACGAATGACACAGCCGAATCTGTTAACAAATAAATGGAATCCATTGATCTGACTACTAAACCTTTACAGGCTTAACTGATTTTAGTTGTTGTTTACACAAAATATAACTGTTGGAATTACCCTAGGCAAACGCGTTCATTTATTTATTACTGTAATACCTAGGCGTTGTTATTTCCATTGATAACTATAGTTGTAGAAAGTTTTATCTTATGTCTAGCGCTTTTTTCATATGTTATGTTCTGTGATTACAGTAGTGAATAAATCATGAAATTTAAAGCCACGTTCCAATTTGATCTAGAAATAACAGCGTAGAGATAGCAGCGTAAAAACAGTTCCAAGCGCATTGCTTTGATACACAATGTATTTATAAAAGTTGTTCTGTACAATTAGGGAAGCTTTTCATATATCCGTCATTTGTTTGAGTATTCTATGCAGACTGTTTCTGTCCTTCGTAAAATTAAAATATTTATAAACGTCATACGAGTCTATGCCCGGTACGAAGCACGAATTAACCATCAATTTCTTGATAAATTGCTTATAATATAATTATGTACGTCAGTGCTCAATGACATAAATTCTTACCACGCTTACTATTGCATCTACTGATAGGGACGCCAATGGTTTATTTGCACATTTCAAATAAAGTATATTTTTAAACAGCTGTAAGGTTGGTGGAGGCATAGCATGACTCAGTAGCGACAAAAATGTATCAAAAAAGCTTGGATGGACCAGCTTGCTAGTTGTTGAATACTTAGCCAGAAGCTTTGTCTACCGTAACGTGAACCGCCAATTACTGATTTTATGATGGCTCCGAATACAAAAAATCGGTATCAATCAACATAATTTGCTGAAGTTATGATTACATTACTATGATAAGGCGTATTTCTTCGTACTTTTTCGACAGAATAACTAACCTGAACTAACCTAAACTAACCTGAATAACCTAAACTAACCTGAAATAACTAACCTGAACTAACCTAAACTAATGATTACATTACCATGAAAAGGCGTTTTTCTTCGTACTTTTTCGACAGAATAACTAACCTGAACTAACCTAAACTAACCTGAATAACCTAAACTAACCTGAAATAACTAACCTGAACTAACCTAAACTAATGATTACATTGCCATGAAAAGGCGTTTTTCTTCGTACTTTTTCGACAGAATAACTAACCTGCTTCAACTAAATACGATCTTGCTTTTCTTCTAGTTGCTCAGTTTAAGAAATATATTTTTTACTCTAAAATTTAAAATATCGCTTCCCTTAATACCGCAGCCGGCGTTAGTCGCTTTGAATAGCCTCACCCAAAAAAATTTTGTACGTGGCTAACAGTATTAACCTTATCCCATCGTCATTCACACTCACATTTTGTGCAAAAATCTAAAAAACTACATTTCAAAAATTTAAATGAAAGGTTCCCCAAAACAGAAGATATACACATACATGGTTGAGGTTCGAGTATTGGGCCCTCGAAAAGTGTAGGGTGGGTCGGCCATCAACCTGCCGCTTCGGTGGGGGACGCAAACGCAGTGTCTACTGTACATATGGGGTCGGTGACTGCTACGCCGCGTGCGATGGAACACCTGTCCGTTGGGTTTAGGGAACTTTCACCCTATGAGCATGTATGGATATACGCATCGTTACTCTGTATTATTATGTAGTGCATGGGTTCAGAATGTACATTTTGACTTTAATTCGTCGTTTTATATATATCATTGTTTTTCTAACGTTCTGTAAAAATTTCTGAATGGCTTTTTGTTGCGTTGGCGACTCGATTTGGGGTATGGGTGGACTCAAACGGCACTGCCTTTAAAAAATTATATGTACACATAATGCATCATATAATATATATTGCAAAAATATATATAAAACATGATACATATCCGAGCATTATTTCGCATTCACACATAAACGTAGTAAATGGCGGTTTGAATGTATTGGTACACCGCGTCAATGTATTGACTGTACCATAAAAAAATGGAGCCATTCTCCGCGCTACAACAACAGGTTTTTAATTTAGTTCAATCACCAACCCGCATAAAATTCCGCAAAAATGCAACATTATTATTGTATATATACAATAATAAATATATATGTATATATATTTATTATATATATACATATATGTTTTCATCGTATTTAGTCGCTTAATGTGCTAGTGAAGCTAACCAAGCAAGCAAAATGTATGGTGGAGATTGCAACACAGCACGCGTATGCTGCAATTTCCAACCATTCCCAGCATTTATTTATAAATGTGCCAATTGAGTGAGTCAAGCCCCGGGTGGCTAAATCCCTCAATGTCTGAGGGGTATTATTCATTTTGAATGAGTTTTTCTTTGCCACAAAAAAATGTATATACGTACTTAATCTATAGATATAGATTAAGTGTGTAACAATTTCTCATTGCCTTTGGTTTACAATTTCTCATAAATACAAAAATAATGTTTCTAAAATTTTATCTCCATATTGTAAAATTTGACAGGATGGACAAAATTAATTTTCCTTGCAAATAAAAGAAATGACTGCTGGTTTCAATTTCATATTTTTGTTTTTCGGGTTGTATTGTAGTGCGATATAACCTAGCTAATATGTGCAGGATATGTATTGCAGTGGTCACAAGTAACAGTTCTTTCTTTACACAGCAAAAACGTTAAGTGAAGTTTTGTATCATGACTCAAATTCAGGCCGGAGCAAGCACTCCCCAAGATGGCTCAAATTTAGTCAACCTCAACTCAAATTTAGGGTTAAAAACCGACTCAATACGTAGTCAAAATTTGAATCATCGTTTTTGCACTGTAGCACGTCTTGTCGTGCATTACGATATTTTATATGAATCACACTCGCTTGTGACGAATTCAGACGAATGGGAATAGTTGGCCGTGTATGCTGCACAAATGTGCTCAAAAATCAGTGAATGAACACCAAACCATACCACAACTAGGTTTTGGGACCATCGGCTTAGCTTGTATTTAACTGTTCTGAGGAAGTGCGGCAAAAATTTTCCTCATTGTCCCGAATTTTTTTATATTATTCTTCCGGTTTTGCTTCATTTTTTTCACATAATTTTGTCATTTTGCTCATAATTGCAATCATTTTGGCATAATTGCTCGTTTTGCGATTGACTCTGACGATGGGGTGGTGAGACAGTTTATGGTAGGGCGTGGAGTGGTTCAATATAACATTTGTTGAACTACTAGCTTTGCTCCTTTGATTCCACGTAAAATATTTAAATCTTCATTATCCATTATAACAAATATACACGGGCGATTGATTACATGTTTGTTATGTTGGACACAAGCCTGCAAGCCACGAATAACTGGCGCATTATGACGGTTGTATAATGTTGCAAAACTATTCTGAGAAACACTACTGTTATAAATAGAGATCACAGTCGGGTCTGGTCATAGAAACGAGTCCTGTCATTGGGTGAAATTCGAGTCCTGGTATGACCAAATTTATGCCTTCACATATCACGTTCTGTCTGCGTGCAGTAATTAGTTATGTACAATTCTAACGTAAGATTTGGTGAACAAAGTTGTGATCAATGAGAATGCTCATGTAACACATGCGCTTAGGTACAGTCCGAAATATAGTTGTACGCGAACACATATTTGAAAAATCTTGTAGTTTTTATATATGTTTATTTCGGATATTTTCTGCTACATATATAGAATATGTATTTTGAAAACATACATTCACGTAGGGTCGGGACGGGTCTAAAAATTTAGTCCTAAAAGTATTAAAAAGGCCTAATTTATATTAAGGTTCGTGATGTTGGAAAGATTCAAAGTCAGAATGATTTTACAATCGCCGCTGGGTGGGTTCAAACATCTCATGTGCTTCGTAGTCAAAACATACCATTCTCTATTCGTGCATAGGCAAGGGCCATTCGAGACCGTTGGTTGTGAATAATTGCATAAATCGCTACCCTTAGCTGACGTTTTGCAAAATCGGTGACACCATTTATTTCTCTCTGTGCTACCGCTTTGTCTTTAGCGTATTTAGCAACACTATTTGCTACGATTCCGCCCAACCTTCAACCTAAAATGGACCTCTGAACTTTTGCTATTCCAGGTCAGGTTTATATTTTTATTTTTTTTTAATTTTGTGAGCGTATTTATGAGCAAATTAATGTTAAACTATGGACGAGTTTCCGTTTTTGTACTGATTTTGAGGCTACTTTCAAAATCCAGCCAACGACACTGCACGATTCTTACAATTGGTCTTGTCTTCGATTCTTACAATTGGTCTTGTCTTCGATTCTTACAATTGGTCTTGTCTTCGATTCTTACAATTGGTCTTGTCTTCGATTCTTACAATTGGTCTTGTCTTCGATTCTTACAATTGGTCTTGTCACAATTTTGGGGTTTAAGAATTTTCATCAAAACAACCTTCAAAAGAAACCTCTTGTTTCTTTGATGTCAGGAGCGCAATATGCTAACCATTGTGAGAGGCTGCTTGCCGAAATATTGGGAGTCCGCATAACTCATACATAACATTTGCTCAAAAAATAGGCGACAAGGTGTGGGCCCCCTCTTGCTACATTCTTCTATATGAACGTAATATATATTACGTAATAACTTCAAAACGCAGTATTACGTTTATGAACCAACACGGAAAATCGGTACGCCTAGTAAGAACCAGTTACTTAGTAAAAAAATAAACCATATTTGGAAATATACACCTATAATAAACTCAGGATTATTCCAAACTTTTGCAAAATATATACTGTACATACCCCGACTGACCACCTCGATAGCATTAATACTGCAGAGGATTTTGACAGAAATAATACATTATATAATTTAATTTGCTTATGGGCTACCAGGCAGAGCCGCCTGTCTAAATACAAGGCGCACAGCTACAGAATGATCCAGCACAGTCCGTCTGGTCTGAACTCAATATGTTATAAAATAACGGCACCTAGCTGTGTAATAAATACCGATTTTGTAAAAACGGAAAAATATTATTCAAAAAAGACCAGAAATTTGTCTGAGCTGTCGGCGTCAAACCTTCAGCTAACATATAATTTAGTAAATCAATTACACGGCTAAGCGAGCTGCACAATTACTATACAATTGTATATATAACGGTTTATCTTTCATTTCTATAAAGCTGATGATATAATAAAAATTGCGTATATTCCTGAATGCAAAAAATTGCGTATATTCCTGAATATATCCTTAGTGCACTAAAGATACAACGATAGTTGTAACACGGCTTATGTAGTTAAAGCCGTACATCAAAATGACTTAGCGCACGTTTAGCTAAATTAGCTGTATTACAAGTCAGTTGTAGCACAGCCGGGCGTGCGTCAAGTCATTTGTACGCACGGTTGTGTTGTTTAAGTCGTTCAAACTTGTGCTGACGCACTCGTCTGAACTCGTCACAACCGTGCGTACAAATCACTTAGCGCACGATGGCTGTGCTACAACTATTACTTGGAATTGCTTAATACTGTTTAGCGCTAGTTACCGTCAGCTACATATATATATGACTAAATACGTAAAATAAAACTAAAATCAAAATTGCTCTTCGTTAACAGTTCCTACTTTCGTTTCATATTAAAACCATAAAACCATGGTTCCTATACGCTTTGTTTGATGTTACTTGGAGGTGTGTTTATGTTGTTTGGCTTACTTTTGCAAAATTAACAAAAAATATAGGCAAAAAACTATTTATAAAAATACTGAATGTTTCTTTTTTTCAGCAAACCAATCTTAGCATTTTAGATCAGCGTAACTATACCGTAGTAGTAATATATTATCGGAATTTTATACTCAGCGATTCGCTACAATGCAAAAAAGTATGTTTTCTATACTTTAAACCAATTAATGGCCGAATTCATTTATGTATTGACAAACGCGAGCCAGTGCCACGGATCAAAACCCGCTTCCCCGAATAAGAGTTGTGTAGGCAAACCAATACAATGTCTAGGGATCATTGTTCGGCTCTTTAACGGACCTCGAAAAGCGAATGAATAAACAACGCATGTGCAAACTCACACCATACCACAAACTCAGTTAATACAACGCTTAACGTCTGCTGGTGTTATTTTGGGCCAATCTACATTAATGGATTAAATATAAATGAACCGAAATATAATGAAGGAAAATCGGAAATTTTGTAACGAAAGGCGCATATTTGAATTTTGGAATCCATGTTGTGATATTGTGATATTTCGTCTCAAACTCGAGAGAATTCGCCTATTTACGATGTTAATTGATTACTGCCTATTAATGCTGTCCAGGTGGACATTTATATATGATAGTTTAAGTAGAATTAAATATTGTCAATGTAAATGGTACCATGATGCAGAATTAGATCTTTCGCTTACCTTTTCAAGTTTGGTCCGACTAGTGTTGGGCAACGGCCGTGAAAGCCATCGGCCGGCTCCGATAAACGTTCGACGGCAGCGATAACCCTTGGCTGGCCACGCAAAGGCCGGCGGTTTACTACTTTCCGAGGCCGTAAGCCAACGGCCGGTCGTTTAACAATTTTCTGTCCGTTGATCGGTCGTCAGAATTTTCGTGCGAAAGTCGTTGGTCAGCAGTTATGGGCCGTTGGTGGGCCGGCCGTAGTATGCGTTTTACTGCTGTATAGCAAATGAATTAAACGATATAGCAAGTGAATTAAGCCAAGTACCAGAACCTTTAGACATAATGTAATCGACAATTTACTCACATGCAATGATTTTGTACCGTTTAGTACCCTCTTGTGTGTCATATATTAAGGTTTATGTATATCTTTATTATTAAATGATTATGCGTCAGTGTTTAATAATAGACATCATAGCCGGTCGTCGCGCAGCACAATTATAATACTGTCTTGCTATAGTTTGCCTAGCCGTAGGATTCAACACTTTCGCCGTTGCATTATAACCATTGCAAAAACCATATATACAAATCGACCAAATTTTCGAACAAATGCTGAAGAAGTTTATGAATATAAAATTTATATCTTAATAAAACTAGATTCTTGGCAGTCAGCCGTCACTTGGCAATCTCCTAGCCGTTGAGCTGTTAATGGGCCATTAATCCTTCGGCCGGCATTGACCGTCGGCTATCGTAGAACGTGGGTCGGCCGTTGATTTCAATAGCCGGTCGTTCGATCGAGCTAAAATTACTTGGCTAAGCTGAAAGAAAAAAGATAATTTGCAAAAGCACTTTTCGTGCTTTTGCTATGTAGTTCGAGGATCCACGGTCGTGCTTTTCACTTGTTATTTGTCGTTCCTCACTGCTACTATTAGTCCACCGAGTAGCAAGCCAACCTTGATGTGATATAACTCGTTAAATAGCGTTGTTACATACTTCAATACCAGTTAGTATGTACCAAATCATAAAGCATAGAAAATTCAAAAATTTTTTAAAATAAACTAATACTATTATTAAAACTTTTAATAAGTTTTCGGTTTTACGCGAGACAGAACTCCAACCCATATAATAAAACTAAATAAATGTTGCTAATTCAACGGGTCTCGTCTCGGCGCGGGATCCGGTAATGCAGAGCCCATCTTAGAAAGGCTTCAAAAGTAATGACATTGATTACGTCGTTGTTCACAATATTTTCATGAACCAGCGTTTGGTTCAAATGTAAGCCAAATGGATCACAACTTATATAAAAGTTTCAAAAACTTTAAAAACTCCCGTGCACGAACAAGCGTTCGTAGTCATTTTTTCACTTGCCGAATCATTGACCCGTGAAACAACCTTGACTCTGAAACCGTGCTTTCTGAGAGCTTGGACAAGTTCAAACGAAATTTGGGAGGGGTGCGCCAAATACCGCGCTAAGGCAAGCACTTCTAAACCCTCTAAAGGTATGGTACTATTTATATAGATTAGACATCTAACTTTGTGCCGCAACATGAAAATATACACATTAACATTGAATTGTAAGGTCTTATCGGTTAGCTTTTCCCTCCAGCTCGAAATTGGACAATTTCGAATATACAGTGATAAAGTACTATTTGGCCATTGCTGTACACAACATTTTGTTAAGGGAAGGGCCCGGTGAAAATTTTGCGCACCGGGTGGGCCGGTAAATTTTTTTAACGTTTTTCGCATTAGAAAATTAAAAATTTTGTATCAAAAGCACAAACAGAATCCGAAAACTTGGAACTGTTGGGGCTGACGGGTCCACTTGTCCCCCCGCGTGCAATTGCATTCGACTCAGCTGGACAATTGACATTGTCGAAAAGCTACATTATAGTCATGCTCAAAGCAAATATCATGAAAATAGCAAGGACCAGAGTTGCGGCAACCACCTTGCTACCCCACCCTAGGGGACTTGGGCCTCAAAGGTTCCTATGTCTGACGTACTATATAAAATTTATAGCATAGGTGAAGAGTGGAGGTCGCCATCTTCTTTTTTCAGCACACGTACTCACCCGATGGCCACTATCCCGCCTGTCCCGACCCTCCCCTTACTCACCCGATGGCCGCTATCCCGCCTGTCCCGACCTTCCCCTTACTCACCCGATGGCCGCTATCGCGCCTGTCCCGACCTTCCCCTTACTCACCCGATGGCCGCTATCCCGCCTGTCCCGACCTTCCCCTTACTCACCCGATGGCCGCTATCCCGCCTGTCCCGACCTTCCCCTTACTCACCCGATGGCCGCTATCCCGCTTGTCCCGACCTTCCCCTTACTCACCCGATGGCCGCTATCCCGCCTGTCCCGACCTTCCCTTACTCACCCGATGGCCGCTATCCCGCCTGTCCCGACCTTCCCCATACTCACCCGATGGCCGCTATCCCGCCTGTCCCGACCTTCCCCTTACTCACCCGATGGCCGCTATCCCGCCTGTCCCGACCTTCCCCTTACTCACCCGATGGCCGCTATCCCGCCTGTCCCGACCTTCCCCTTACTCACCCGATGGCCGCTATCCCGCCTGTCCCGACCTTCCCCTTACTCACGCGATGGCCGGTATCCCGCCTGTCCCGACCTTCCCCTTTTCCGCCGACACCGGCTGCCCCTGAGACCTCAGAGTGTCAGCATCTATGGCTTAATATGTATTGTCGGAAGGAATGTAATAATTATTTGGCAAAATTAAGCTGAACTGTTGCGTTATATAACTACGAACACGAGCGTTTAAGTGTGTTACTTAGCATACTGTGCCACTGTTTATATGTAAAGCCAAATTTCTCTCTAAAGCAAAATATTTTGTCAAAAGCGTTCATTAAATGAATGAGGTCTACGTAAAACCTCTGATTACAAACATCAGTTTGAAATGTATCTAGCGCGTGTATTTGGGCCCACAGTAATTTGTTTAAATTTATAAAAGTATTAATAGCGTGTTGCGAACCCAAAATATGCTTTGGAAAGCATAATTTGATGCATACACTTTTATTGGAATTTCGGAATGTTGAAATTTTATATCGCTTTTATTCTAAACAGTAATTGCTTCAAATATTAATCTAACTCTGTTAGATATTTCATATAAATTTCGATTAAATATTTTAAACTCTAAAGTATATGATGTAAAATTAATCAAGGTTTTATGTTGAATTATATATATAATTGTTTCGGCCTTTGAATGTAAAATTTTGACTTTTTGAAGATTTATATAGTTTAAATAGGGATCTAATGCTTGACTGATAACGGAATGTGCGAACATTGCGAATAATGGCCTAACTTTGGCAAGATTAGTAGTTTTATGGTTATTTCCGATATCCGGGATCTATCAGAAGAAACTCAAGAATTTTAAAGCATCGAAATGAAATCGCACATCGTTCATGTTTAGATATGCTAAGAGATGTCACAAATAATGTACTTTTCAAATTTATATAAAAAAACTTATTGTGTTACCTGAATGAAGTGTTGAACGCTATCGTCACATATTTTAAGCTGTAAAATTGGCTAGATGCATGGGCAGACTTGAATAACAATTACAGACATAAACCTGACCCTTTTGGTACACATGAACTTAATAAGCTTTGTCTAGAGAACCTAAGAATGCCAATCTGGATGCTGGATGCCAGATTAGAGTTGTTTTCAAACAATTGATTAATGAGGTACTAGCATTAATTTATACATGCACTATGTCCGGGGTCCCGCGTATTAAGGGTTCATAAAGAGTCGGTTTCGGCATCCCCGAAGGAAATAAACTGGTCGGCGGAGGTGGAGGGGAGTCCGTACCTATGGTGCTATCAGCTCGTAGGAGGGGTCGGGAAACTTGTAAGGGAATCAGCGCATCTCTCCGAGAGCGTGTCAGGCAACTCAAGGGGATAACCCCCTCTGTTCTACGATCATGTATACTAGCTCAAATTGCCGTAGTCCAGCTCAGTGTGAAAAACTTGTTCAATGTATGTGGCTGGAATATTTTAGGTCGAAAGTCCGCGTTTGGTTCAAAGATTAGTCAAAGTTTTCACGATTTGACAAGTAGCCAACGCCTAAAGCAATGGAAATCACGTGTTCAAACGAATGCTGTTTTCAACAGCAGTAATAACAATAGCTCAGCGACTGCCAAACATAGCAAAAATATCAATACCAACGATGATCAAGATGATTATACTATAAATAACGACGGCGTTCATAAATGTAAGTTTTCGCAGTGTAATTTCCGTATTGTTGATATATTTTGGGGAACCAAATGAGATATGGCACATATTGATTTTGATACTAACGGTAATGGATAGGTATAGAGTGATATATACATACATGGATTTGATAGTTAGGTAAATGATGAACTATAATTGCCACAGGGAAGTTGGGCGGCACGGGGAAAATTTGCTACCCGCATTACGAAGTGGGGCAGTTTGGAATACTACTGGAGTAATGTTGTCGACATGCGGGAGTCCCTTAATGGCGACACAGCGTTAACGAAGAACAAGAGCCCAAAAACCATTTGGACATCGGTCATTGAGCATGACGCGCAAGCATTTTTAACTGAATGGACACTTAGATGCCACGTTCGCCTTATATCTAAAACGTTTTTACTCCAGCGATGTAAGAAGCAATAGCAGGTGCGGAGTATACAATATAATCCTATGCTCCGTTTAGCATACTCAGGTCGGAGTTGGGCCATTTCAATATATGATAGCCAATAATAATTCAGGCTGGAAATAAAAAAATCCAGTGGAATTTTTCAAAAATTTGTTAGATTGTACTAACGGTATATCTAAAACGCGTGGACGTACAGAAACTGACCGGGAACGTACTGGAAATATGCATTCAGCAAAGATCGTGTTGGTTTGCTTGCCCAAACCAAGGTCTATTTGCCGAAATGATCGGTTCAGCGTGGAAATGAGCAATTACATTCGAGAAACAGCTACAAATATGTGCAGATACACCACCTTTTGATGCCAGCGTTTGGTAGTGATTTTGCAGTTTATACGTAAACGCCTATATTGGAGCGAGGCAGGGTGGACCGGGACACAATTTCGTGCCCCACTCTTAACTCCTATTTGCCGTACCTTTGCATGTTGCCTCTGTGAAGCTGAGCTAACGGTCCGTAGGTACTAGAAGTTTTCAGGGAACAGATCACTTCCATCCTAACGTGTTATGTCAAGGTTTCCTACTTCGATTGACCTTATAATTAGAATAACGAATTGTTGTTTTTTTTCTGTCACGACTTTTTAGAAGCACGGTGTTTTCTTTGTTAATGGAACAAATAGATTTTTGATTCTATATTAAATCCTTTCATGATTAGTTCGTTTCTTGGTAGTAACGTTGGCAACGCATTCCATAAAATTTTGGTCTGCAAAACTTCTACCATGACGACTATGTCCGGTCAACGGGCGTTGGCTGAATAACAACGTACTGATTTTGACCATGTCAGGTTTACACTTTTACTTTTAAATCAATTATTGGGCGCATCAAGTAAGCATAAGACAAAATAAATAACTTTGTTTAATTGTTTATCACAAAGATGAGTGCAAGATTTGATACAAAAATTGCGTATTTTCTCGAATTTAGTGCACAAAAAGCTTTTAGTTCTATTACAACTCGGGCTGAAACGTGCATTAGTTTTGAGTCTTCTGTATAGCAATGTGAAATAAAACACTCCGATACTGACTGTAGGCGAAACCCCATGTTTAGATTCAGCCTGACCACTAGGAATTGGAAGAGGTATACCACGAAAATAGTCCATCGTGTTATTCTCAGATTATCTTAATCCTAGGTACCGAAGATACGGGTTCCGTCGGCTTAGGGGGTTAAATGAACCCGGTTGTTAACACGGCAGTGTGTAATAATAGTTTCATGCTCATAAGGGAAACGTGTATTATCCCCCTGAGCCGTTGGTCCCCTGTGTGAGAAATTCCGATCCCCTAACAGGTCGCCCGCCCCCACATTGGAACCTCAGACCTCGTGCATAAAAGTTCATAAACCTGCTAAAATTTTCCGGGCGTCTCCAGGATGTGGGTCAAATACGATCTACGGGGTGCGCATTAGAGGTAGTAAATATTGCTTAGGGAGGTTGGGTTCTTAGAAGCTAACTCTCTTACCATAGTATCGACACATATCAAAATATTGCTCTCAATCAAATATGACTTAGGGAAGCGTGACTCTTATAAGGCAACTCTCTTACCATCGTATCGACACATATCAAAATATTGCTCTCAATCATATATGGCTTAGGGAAGCGTGACTCTTAGAAGGCAACTCTCTTACCATCGTATCGACACATATCAAAATACTGCTCTCAATCATATATGGCTTAGGGAAGCGTGACTCTTAGAAGGCAACTCTCTTACCATCGTATCGACACATATCAAAATATTGCTCTCAATCATATATGGCTTAGGGAAGCGTGACTCTTAGAAGGCAACTCTCTTACCATCGTATCGACACATATCAAAATATTACTCTCAATCATATATGGCTTAGGGAAGCGTGACTCTTAGAAGGCAACTCTCTTACCATCGTATCGACACATATCAAAATATTGCTCTCAATCATATTAAGCACTTTAAAACCTGCTATGGCGATTACCTAACATTATTGTTATATATAACGCGGCTGTAACAGAGAAGAGGGTTGCTGATTGCATCTTGGGTAGAGTAATAGGTACATTTCGCTATAACCTGATAGACTGGCTGGCATGCTGCAATCTATTTCGACTCACCTGATGTGCCGATCTCCAATAACGACCGTACACGGGCACGGGTGTGTATTTTATACTTACCTCCGCGTCCGCCCTATAACTCTAACCGGCCACTGCTGTTATGCTTGAAAGGATACGCCGACATAAATGTCAGAAAATGTTTTTTTAAGTTTTCCTTTGCATAAAATGTTTGTCAATGAAAAGTCATGTTTTTTTCACAAAAACAAAAAAAATATATTTAACGCGGTGTAAACAATTTACAGTACGGTTTAAAACTGTTGTTATCGATGTAATTATAATCTTTCATTCATAAAACGTTACTGGTCTCGCTAAAAGTTAAATTGCTATCTTTTCATGCAATCTTTAGATAATTACACATGCAGAGCCATTTAAAAAGTGTCGTTTTGGTGAATGTTTTCGTGTTTTATTAAAGTTTTAAGGATAAAATTTGTTGTTACGCCATTCATCCACGCTTTATATGGGAGTCTTTAATCAATTTTATTTACTCTACATTCTTAGCATAAAGGAAGAGTATGACGCTTCCCAGCCCAGCACGCCAATGCAGTCCGTACTGTTTTCGGTCTTACTCCGCATTTCTGGCGAGAGCTCAAAACACACAGATACGCCAGTTTTAGTTAGAGTGGTGGGTTCGATCCCCAGATTCTGGTGATAAAAGTGTAAAGTAAATCTTCGCCCGTTTCAGAGGGCATGTCGGATTCTAGTTTTCTCGCAGGTCCACGACATCAAACATGGATTTTCCATTAAAGTGTAGGTAACTCTCATACTCTTTATAAATGTACTGCAGTTTCTAGTGATAAACTCACTGCAATAAACTCGAAATTTTCCTAATTATTGCCAATTTTCCCCGGTATTTCCCAATTTTCATCCGATTTCGTGCATTTCTCCAAGTATTTCGCCTATTTTGCCTCTATATCGCTGGTGGTTATGGAGCATAGTTTCAAGAAATTGTCGCGGAACATATTTTGGTAAAGGGATACTATTGATAAATAATTCATAAAAAATTTCGTGGTGGAGGATATATTCCCCATTCCATCCTTTGGGCAGCGTCGTTGGCTTTGTTTTACCCGATGATGTGCTCGTTTTTAGGCTTACCCCGGTTCCAAAGATTGTAAAGCTTACCCCAGAAGGTTTTGTCGGAGTTATCATCTGCCCTCAAGGGGAAACACCTATCACGTTGCCAATAAGGAATGACATTAAAGCAGGGAGTAGTAACAGAGGCGTTGCCACTTCAGGCACTGCCTGCCATGCCCCTAGACTGATATTACTGCCTCCCTACCCGACAGTTTACAACTACAACACATTTTTTTTCAATATGCTATCGTTTGATTACTATGCTGAGTTGACTCCCATCATGAGTAGGTACCCTCCAGCTGAAATTTTCTGGTGACGTCCTTTAGGGTAGCAATCACCGTTGCCTCGCCTCATATTGTTGTTTTATTACTATATATATATGTTACTGACATATATATATAGTATTAAAGGAACAGCCGATGATACTCCCGGAGAAAGTTGGGAATACCGGGTACGCGCCGTTCAATCCCTTGTGACCACAGCATAAGAATAAGGTAAAGTACCTGACTAAGACCGAGTGTCATACCCTTCTACAATTATTGTTTTTAGGTACTTTTTGTTTGAGTGACCAGCCCGTTCTCTAGTACTAGACAAAGATGAGGCAAGATAAAGTGCATGAGTGAGACCGAGTGTCATACCATTCTACAATTATTGTTTACATGGAATTTTTATTTGAGTGACCAGCCCGTTCTCTAGTACTAGACAAAGATGAGGCAAGATAAAGTGCATGAGTGAGACCGAGTGTCATACCATTCTACAATTATTGTTTACATGGAATTTTTGTTTGAGCGACCATTCCGTTCTCCGGTGTTAGACTAAGGTTGAGCTGCGCACCCCACTGTGCATGCTTTCAATCTGTTTTCCTTTGAGATATTTTATTTTTATGTTATAATTTAATATATATTAGTATTTTTGCAATTTATGTTTGTTTTTTTAAACACTTGTAAGTAAGTAAGTTATGCGACTACTTCATTGCAAATGATGCGTTTAATAAAGACAAGACTAAATGATTTAATTATTTTTGCTACATACAGCTTATAAATTCGCAGCAATCTATCTGCTTACTCACAAAAATCTGCAATTTTTAGTAAGTTTTCATATGAATATATAGAAAATTCTTTAGCGTTATTGAGTTTTTTCCGAAATATGTCTAGCTCTAGTGGTTCGGTGACCGACTCGGATACAATATTCCAAGATTGGTTGAACATACGATAAATGCGACATTATTTATGACACTGGGTCACAATGTATAAAGCAATTAAACAACATAATTACACGATGTGCTTTTTCAACGATGACATTGTAATGCGCCTCAAATTTAAAGTCGCAAATGATTACGACACCTAGCTCTTTACGTGTTTTCATTGAGGATATATTTTCTTGCAAACCATACGGAATTTGACGTTTCTTTGCGCAAGTGTAAAATATTACATTTCGAGACTGAAGTAGAAAGTTGCCAGGATTTTTTCCATTGTTCCAAAGAGCTAAGTGCGTTCTTAAGATGAGTCGGACCACTGCCATCATTGCAGTTTGGCGCATTAACATATAATTTAATGTCATCTGTGAAGCGTTTATATTTCACATTATTACTGTAACAATCAACATCATTTGTATATATCAAAAACTAAGTAGACCCAAGAACGCTGTCTTTAGGCATTCCAGAAATAACCTTTTGTGTGGTTGATTGCGTATTATTAAATTTATCTCTGAATGATCAGTTGCTAAATAAAAGGATAATCCAATTCAAAAGTGCTCCATTAATCCTATATACGAAATTTTGTGAAGCAGTTTGACATGCGAAATGGTATCAAATGCTTTTGCAAAATCAGTGTACGCAATACCAACTGATTTTCCGTTGTATAATGCATTTGACCAATCACTTCAGGATTCCAGCGGCTGAGCACATGTTGATTTCCTTGATACAAATTCATGTTGGTTTCGAGTAATTATATTACTGCAATGCAAATAACACTATATACAATTGTTGTTGTTGTTAATATCCACTGTATTATTGTTAACAATGGATTCCATCATTTTACAGCAGTTAGAAACTAATGATGTGGGACTATAATTTAACGCGAGTAAATAATCACCTCTTTTGTATAATGCAACAATGTCAGCACATACTCAGATTGTTGGTAAGAGGCCATTTAAAAGGGATTGCTCGAAAATATAGGCAAGCGGGAAGTAAACCGAATCCCTAGAATTTTTTAATGTCTATTCTAAAACGCGGAAGAGTTCGCTCTGCAAGATTAATTCAAGTTCAGGAAATTCATGGCATAAACACCGAGCATTAAGAAATTTACACTCAATGTGTGTATTACCGAAACGCTGCGCAGTTACTCATTGCTTTAGTTTAAATAAACTGTTACTTTACCAGTGTGCCAGTATGCGTAATATATTCATAATCAACACTACAACGCTTGCCACCAATAACTTTACCGTTAGCGAAAGTGCTGCATTTATAAAGAACCCGTTTTTTATTCACAACGACGAATTTGTCCCGGTTGTTCTGATTTTTGCCAGCGTTCATGTTCAACTCGTAAGCTTTGCGTCTAGCGGCGGAAAGTTTATTTCGCGCCTCCGTCGTAATTGAACGGCTTATATAGACACCACTGTACTCAGGCATCTGCTTTAAAAGCAGTGCTTGCTGCAGGACTGGGCGTGCTGCCATGGAAGCCCGAAAACGGACTTTATGCAGTCGCGGGGCTGTAGAGCGTTCGTTTCCACCGTTGTTCCGTTTTGCAGGATGTACCAATCTCATGGGAGATACAAATTCGACCTCAGCTTATGGGTCGAGACGGTGACAAATTTCGTAAGCTACCTGGATATCCTTTCCGTTCTCGGAAACTCCGAAAAATAGAGACAACGTTGAGGCATAGCGTCATCGTCAGTCGAAGTCTCAGGCACTTGCCTGACAGTGTTCTTTGCGGCAGCCGAAGCGTATGACATCGGAATAGAATGTATTTGGACGGTGGGCAGTTCGTGCTATAGACGCGTGGAATTCATTACCGCAGTTTATTGGGAGCAAACCTCTTATAGACGCCCCTAGCACTAAAGCGTTTAAAAACGGCTTGAAAAAAGTTAATCTAACATCGTTCTTACATTATGATAGAAACCTATAATCAGCTGTAAGAGGAATAACCCCTTGCTGATTCTCTTTTTATTCAATTGTATACCCTTTTCCTATAATGTATTCACTGTGAATTATTATACCATTTGTTCTACCTAACAGACACTTCTGCATACTGTTAGTGGTGTATTTTTGAATAAATTTTGGTTGTGTTGTTGTTGTTGTTGTTTCGCCTGATGCTTGAGATGTAGAGATACTGGCGAGCGACTGTGTTACTGTTTCCAGTTTGCGCTCTATCTTTCCGAGATGGTCATCTCTAAGTTGGACCGGAGTTGGCGACGCTCCATTCAGCTTAGCGTTACGTCGGTTGCAAACAAATTCTTGGCATGATGGACATACGACGAGAATGTCTTCGCCCACCATTACAGCCTTAAACAATTTGTTAATGTTATTTGTTAAGCAACACGCAAAATGAATCCATCTATTGCACAGGCTGCACTTGAAGCAGTCTTGACCACAGTCTTTATTACATACGACGCAATTGGATAATCTAGACACATTTAGCGCTGGTTGTATTGAGTGGCGTGGAATTGTTGTCTTCGCCGTTTTTGCTCCTAGTCGACGATAATTGAAAGATGAAAAATGAAGTCCTAGTTTTGAAATTATCATCTGGTGTAACGCGCACCAGTACGCGTACTTTCTTTATCCTTCCTCCTAAAACTGAATGCAACGGGGATAAAACCCAGCTGCGTTTGTATACAACACATCATGCCAGCTATCCAATTACTGCTGTGAGCAAAGTGTCGAAAATACTGTCACAACATGACGGATCTGAAAAAAGCTTGGGTTTTCTTGAAAAGTCGAATCGTTTAAACAATTTCGTTTTAATACATCATCATTATCGTTCTCTCTTACAAGTTACACTGCCACTATTATTAAATTACGTTTGTATTTCGGAATAAAAGAAAGATTACTTTCTGTTTTTAACGATGTAATGTACTTCAACAAATTTATAATGGCAACCAATAGTGGAGTGGAGTACATGCTTCCCTTCTTGTAGCAATATTATACACAACAACAACAACAACAACAGCAACAATATATAAGCAAGCTAATACAATATACACATATATAATGTATATAATACACATTATAATATATTATACATTTTTGTATAACAAGAACAACGGAAATTGATTATAATTATTTACGTTTAACGTTTTGTCTTTTGCCGTCGTTTGTATGTTAGTTTTATAGGAGAATACCAACTATCTATCTCATTAGACAACTTGAAAATTAATTTTTTATACCGTAAATTCACTAAAAATGTAGCTTTTCGGAAAATTGGAATGGGTTTGGAATTAGTAAGACGTATATAGAGCTACAAAAATTTAGCCTGTAGGTGGAAAAAATAAGTACTTACGTTTAAAAACTCAAGTCTTGATAATTTCCTTAAGTACTACAAGATACCTATGGCACAGATATCTGTGGAGATTCTGCACCGTAATTATATATTCTAATGTTTTATTTACATTTTCATTATAGTTTCATGATATCAGGAGTAAGGATTGGTAAGCCATTGCCTAAATTTCGGGCTCGCCATGACGGCCTTACCGCCAGAGCAAGCTCCGTTATACTCCCGTCTCCACTGCTGGTTTAATTTGTTAATAAATTGACTGATTGTTGAGGAGATCTAAAAAATTCTAAATTTAGACCTGGAACTGATGGATTAGTTAATATCTTGTACTGAATGGGTGGATTACTTAATTATGTATTAAGCCACGCATTCCCCATTCGTACCATTAGCCAGTGGAATAATCTGCCCGACACCTTGGACGAACAGCTGTTCGTTGCATCCGCAAACGTTTAAATTTTCAGAAAACGTTATAAAGTACGGCCTATCAGGGTTACTTGGACGCTCATAACTTTCTAACGGTGGGGTAGATCTCAATAAATTACACACCAGTCGACTTTTCTCATCAAGCCGAGTCGAATGGTACTCAATATGATCATATTCCCAAGAAAAAAATTTTGGGGTTCCCAAGGAGGAACCATTGGGACCTCAAAAAATCGAAAAAATTGTCAGGGATGTGGGTAAAATGGGGATTTTCTGAACCAGCTCATCGAGCTGAATCAATTGGTTCCAAAATTTTATCTGTATCTTCAAAATTGACGAAATTCCGGCTGGGGGATAACCGAAAAGACTCGCATAAAATATCATACGCTATGTGCCACATCCACGAGTTTGTTTCAGAGTTACAGATGTAATACAAACTAAAAAATTTACATGTTTTATAACGTAAAATGATGGAAAAATAGGATATTTTCGGTGAAAAGGACACAAGCTATTGAGCTAGGAATTCAAATTTCAAAACCGCTCCAGTTCTCGCAAAGTTCAATATTTTGGATGAGTTCTCACCGAGGTCGATTAGACAAACCGTTGTTACGGATTTCAGCGATTTCCTATCGTAGTAATTAGTGCTGTAAGGCCCAAAAGCTAGAGCGATAGTCGGATCCCGTACTGCACTATAAGTACCCATGGAATTAATTTCGTAGTATTGACTTTCTTTCTGGTATCGAATTTGGATATCCTTAGCGTCTTACGGCGTTGCGGACAGGTCACGACATGCATATTAAGGACTCAGGACAATGAAACTAACGCGCTTAAAAGGTATAATTAGCTATATTCCCATTGTTTAACTGCAACCAGCAAAAACTCATTAATTATAAGTTGGAATATTAAAATTTTGCCCTTTCCGAAGTATTTTTAAACTCGATGCTTCGAACGGACAGTGGGATTTTTACAGTTTTTGTGGTTGTATGTAAACCTTACGACTGTTATAATGGGATTTATGCTTCTATAGTTCTGCCCGTTAATATTTGTGGACCTACGTAGTCTCGACTTCGGCCTTTAATTTCATCGTTTATTAATTTATATCAAAAGAATAAACGACATAGCAAGGACTTCAATGACTTTTTCGTGATGCCATGCTTGTCCCATAATTTTATATGTTAGGAGCATCATTGTTCCAAATGTAAAAAAACTACGTGCCAGCGGGAGTTCACCGCACATATTCTGAACCGGTTGAACCAACAACGCGCTAGGCCATTCGGCCACGTTTTAACAAACTTGTCCTGAATTACATTGTAGGTTACTTGAACTGTAGTGATATCTTCCCAAAGAGCTTTGCTGCAGTTATTCTAGTCTTAATAATTTAAATCGGGAAGAAAGTAACCAGCAGCAATAAACTAAGCGGATAGAAGGTAATACAGCAATAAACCTGACAAACGTACCGGTAATAAAACATGGAAAGCTAGCTACGCGAATTACAGCCAGAAAACACGTTACGAAACCACTAGAGTTTTGGAAAGACGATTTGGATCACACTTTATATCATAGCTTATGCGTCTTTCTAGTTTGTTCAACTGTAGAAAAAATCAAAGATTGCTGCAGCAGTTTAGTCTACTCAAGGGTTACTAAATAGATCGATTAATGCTTGCTATTACCCGGGGTCGACCTAATGGTAACCATGGTTTGTAGTTTGAAAGCGGATGCCCAAACAAATAGTATTTTGCAGCAAAGTTGCAGGTCCCGATGATAAAATATATACTTTATATGTGTTTTGACTATCATTGCTTAATGCGAAGTCGTCTACTGCCGTCATAACTGAGAAGCATCCAAATTTAAACAGTCCAGCGATCCGACATGACCTGTGTTCAATCCATATATATGTTTTGTGAATTTTTGAAAAAGAAATCAATGGATTAGCGCAAACCCTGCGCTAGACGCACAATTACATTCTCAAAAAATGCGAAAAATCCATTCATTAACCAATTGTTGAATTCCACATATATAAAACAAATTTGATAAAAAGAATTTTGGCACAATAATTTATTTTTTTTACCAAATGAAACTTGCAATGTTATGTACAGGCTATAGCGACTGTACGAATAATTTTTGAATAGTACACACGAAATTATTGTCACTGATAAAATCGTATAATAGATATAGCTTTGAGACAGCGTCGGTCAATCTGAACAAGAAATCTTTAAAAGTTATTCGATGAAGTTATATATTTATAGTTTTGTATATTTAAAACTAGAGTGTTTTGTAATTCTACATATATATCTTGTCTACAATCAAATTTGACCACTTATAAATCAATCAGGGTTTTACGTCATCATTTAGAAAGTCTCGTAGTTGTTACATAGAAATTTTTGGTCATATTCTGGAGCCTAATGATTGATTTCGTACAATCAAATTTGACCACTTATAAATCAATCAGGGTTTTACGTCATCATTTAGAAAGTCTCGTAGTTGTTACATAGAAATTTTTGGTCATATTCTGGAGCCTAATGATTGGTTTCGTACAATCAAATTTGACCACTTATAAATCAATCAGGGTTTTACGTCATCATTTAGAAAGTCTCGTAGTTGTTACATAGAAATTTTTGGTCATATTCTGGAGCCTAATGATTGCTTTCGTACAGACATAAGTTGACCTTAGTCAGATCTAATCAGTGTTGAAGCTCATTTATATTGTAATGATATATCATGATGATCTTTATGCATTATAATATGGCGCATTTAAAAAACGAATGTAATCCGCGTTTTTGATGATAAGACATTTATTAGAATTTGTTAAACTTGAACTGGATCAAGCATCGTAATTGAGATGTGCGAATTTGCCGCATCGCAACGAAGATGCAACAGATCGATTGATATACACCAAACGTTATTACTCTGAATTATGTGCTTCTCCACGGCAGATGAAAATGCCCACACCCCCAAGTTTCGATTTATGCCCCTCCAGTAGCATACAATCGTAAAAAAGAATTTTCGTGCCTTGTCCGTTGAATTGATCTCTTAAGTCGATCCCTACAATCCGTTGGTGCCTATCTTCAGTTGAAATTTTCTAACAACGCTCGCCCCTGTATTCAATCAAAATGGTCAAACAGAACAGCGTACAATTGCGTTACAATGAGACACAAATATTTTATATGCGCCGAAGGGGTTTTACATAATGGCACATTAAAGTTAGTAAAATAGTCATAGGAAGACAACTACAGTTCTGTACAGTTGATCGCAGTCTGACAAAACTTCGCTCGCTTCGTTTGAATTACAAACATTATTTTTTGATAAAGTGTATGTGTATGACCGAGTGACATAGTCTTCTACAAAATTTTTATTATGATATCTTGGTTTTTTTATAACTTCTTTTTATAAATAGAACAAAAATATAAAAAAATCAAGATATTTCAGTTTTATTTTATGAAATTGATATATGATTAAATTTCAACTTGAGACAATTTAATGTATGTATATAATTGTAATTTTCCTTCGAATGATTTTAACAAGATTTTTTCGATTTCGCGAAACTGTTATACTCACGCTGTTTGTATTTTCGGAATTTCTGATACAATTTTAAATATATATTTTTTAATAAGTGTAAAGCTACGTACCTGTTTCAATTGTAGTTAGATACACGACCGTTGGCAGAAAATTTGTACTTGGGTTGGGAGTCACCGGTGCATTGTGATGGTCGATGCAATATAGCAGTATGTAGGTTGGAAGTTGAGGCGGTATCACCCAAAAACTGCGGGTACGCCACTAAATTGGCCCTTTGTCGTGCTCCTAACAATATAAACGACATTAGTAGTATCATAAGAGCAGAAATTGCTAGTGGAAAAAGTGTTTACAGACATAGGCTAAGTAGATAATTTTTTGTGTTTTCGGTTAAGTTATCGTAGCTTGTATCTTGAATCACATCGACTCGCTCGAATTTTGAAAACTGTGCCTAAAAGTTTTTGCCACGTTTGAAATTAAGATCATTTTTAGCAGCATTTACTTCCCAAAATTAAGTGAAAGTTGGTTAATTTATTTTCAATTTTTAAACAGTAACGATTCTATGTTTCCGATGTGCCGAAAAATTTACAATCAAATTTCGATTATGGGATATATTGTTGTAACCGTAGAATTTGAGAAATTTTATGAGATGATATTTGATTTAAATATTATCATATTCAGTATAAAAAATATTAATGATATTCTACCAGCATATATATACGAAAATAATTTCACACGTGGTATTTTGATGAAAACTTAGAGGACCACTTCTTCGTCAAAAATTCCAGTTTGAATCCCTTTGACAGTTTATACCAATTCGATTCCGAAGAAATAACAGGGTCATAGCTCAAACTCATTAATGCCAGGTTTCCCAGAGACAGTTATTATTGTATCATAGGTGGTTGTGTATTTGCTTAAGACATCATTTACGAAAAAAAACTTCACAGCCTCGTGGTTGGGTTTACGCTTAATTTCGCTTTGTAGTACTGTCTTTTGTTGTTTCTCAACGGCGGCTCGACAGCAACATTTAGTCAAATTCAACGTTTATTGAGCATCAAGATTCCGTGCATATATATGTAAGGAGTATACAATGTGTTAGTCGATACTAAAAATTTGAAGCATGAATCCAGTAAAATCAAGATTGCAACAATAAGAAATATAACTGTTTGGAGAAGAGGGCTAATCCTACTCTTCAATCTAACCTATTCGTTAGTGATTTGACTTTTGGACCCATTCTAGTGTATTTGTAGTTGTACTGATTTCGATTTGTCCAAGACTAAGCGGGTAGTATTTGATATAACACGCCACTTCTTTGCCTTAATATACGATGGAACGTCTGCCTGAACGCTTTTACAGTCAAACACTTCACGTCGACCTAGATATATAATATTTATGGTGTTCTGTATAGAAACATTGCCACATCTACAGATTATTATCCACTTGTAGTTGAATTACGATCCATGAGGACGCGCTGCTCAACCGTAACGGGATGGTTAATTGTAGAAATGTTAAATGTCGAATAGAACTGACTTCAGCTGCCGTCTGAACGTTAAATATTAGCTTATTTTACATTATTTTGTTATTAATTTATATTATTTTAAATAAGATTAGTTAAAATAATTTGTATCTCGATGCGTTTTAGTAGCAGTAAATTATTTTTACAACCAGGCATTGGATGTTGCAGTATCATAGGTTTTGCATCCGGAGTTAAGTCCATTGTTGTAAGTCCAACCCCTAAACAATAGATAGCCTGACGGATGGCAATATTATCCTTTAAAATCTTAAAGCCAAAACTGTTTTGGATTCGTTTAATTAAAGATGACGTTTTTAATGCGAATCAATTAAATTGTTGACTATATTCTTGGACGCCTTATTTATTATTAAATTATAGAAGATGTAAAGTTTAACATTTGAAAATGCCAATTTGTCAATGTCAAACTTTTAAAACATTTTAAACTTACTTGCAAACATTAAAGTTAAAATTACTTTGTACTTAACTTATGTACAACCAATATACGCAAGTTACAACGTCGAAGACTTATTTTTTTGCTATAATGTGAGTGTAATTTGTATATTACACATAGTATTATTGGTCCAACGTTATTATATGTGTAAACCTAAACGTTACTTGGTTAATTGGTTTTAATTCAATTGTATTGCAAGTGTCACAAGACCAGAGTCGCGACTGCCACAAGACCCGAATCGGGACTGTCACAGGACCCGAGTCGGGACTGTCACAGGACCCGAGTCGGGACTGTCACAGGACCCGAGTCGGGACTGTCACAGGACCCGAGTCGGGACTGTCACAGGACCCGAGTCGGGACTGTCACAAGACCCGAGTCGGGACTGTCACAAGACCCGAGTCGGGACTGTCACAAGACCCGAGTCGGGACTGTCACGAGACCCGAGGCGGGACTGTCACAAAACCCGATTCGGGACTGTCACAAGACCCTAGTCGGGACTGTCACGCGACCCTAGTCGGGACTGTCACAAGACCCGAGTCGGGACTGTCACAAGACCCGAGTCGGGACTGTCACAAGACCCGAGTTGGGACTGTGACAATAACCGAGTCGGAACTGTCACAAGATCCGAGTCGGAACTGTCACAAGACCCGAATCGGGACTGTCACAAGACCCGAGTCGGGATTGTCGCAAGACCCGAGTCGGGACTATCACATGACCCGAGTCGGGACTATCACATGACCCGAGTGGGGACTGTCGCGTGATCCGAGTCAGACCTGTCACAAGACCCGAGTCGGGTCTGTAGCCGTGCCCGAGTCGGGACTGTCACAAGACCCGAGTCGGGACTGTCACAAGACCCGAGTCGGGACTGTCACAAGACCCGAGTCGGGACTGTCACAAGACCCGAGTCGGGACTGTCACAAGACCCGAGTCGGGACTGTCACAAGACCCGAGTCGGGACTGTAACAATAACCGAGTCGGGACTGTAACAATAACCGAGTCGGGACTGTCACAAGACCCGAGTCGGGACTGTCACAAGACCCGAGTCGGGACTGTCACAGGACCCGAGTTGGGACTGTCACAGGACCCGAGTCGGGACTGTCACAAGACCCGAGTCGGGACTGTCACAAGACCCGAGTCGGGACTGTCACAAGACCCGAGTCGGGACTGTCACAAGACCCGAGTCGGGACTGTCACAAGACCCGAGTCGGGACTGTCACAAGACCCGAGTCGGGACTGTCACAAAACCCGAGTCGGGACCAGGGGCGTCATTTCAAAAAACCTTGGAGGGGGCAAGATTTTAAAATTTCATATAGCAAT
>JASANE010021753.1:0-55131 GCA_030248225.1 Trileptium ribeirensis
TGAGTAGTAACATAATGTGTAGACACTGCTGCTGTTTGGATCATAAGGTTGACCACTCCATTAAAAAGCTGTCCTGAATTTTACACCTGGTCGAGATGTTCGTTTGTAATTTAGTATAGCAGAACTTATTTAAACTCAAACGATACAGTCATTACTACTAAAACCAAGAGGTTTTTTATTTTCTGCTCGCACAATATCAACAAAAAATAACTGTACAATTGCTGCAACATCATCAGCAACAACAAAAAAACTGCAGGAGCCCACACGTTTACTTAGACATATGTTTTGCAAAACATAGATATCCATTGATTGCAAGATTTGTAGCCGGCCGATTAGGCTACACTTTTAAAACAGACGGCAGACGATCCTCGTTTCACTTGGGTGCACATGTATTCTCAGGGGTAGTATCCCGTGTAAAAAAGAGTTAAAAAAATAAATTTTCCTTATGTGAACCTTAAATGTGTCGTTTTATCAAATCACATTTCTGTGTGCATTTTGGTGTTTTGTGCCTTTGCACTACCATGTGAAATTTTCTCCTCAGTTTAAAAACTCAAATCAATAAATCGAACGGTATGTCTGCCTAATCTTAGTACACGAACCCAACGGTCCTATTGTTATTATCGTATGTGGGTTCCCTAGATTAACACACAAGGAAAAATTATGTCAATAAATTTGTCAATGTTTGTAACAGCCTTGGATTTTAAGTCGCTTAAAAACAATTCTCCTGTATAGTTTCTAAATTTTATGGTGTCAATCCATATTAATGTTCTTATTTTAAGTAAATATGACAAAACAAAACACTGATTTTAAACTTATTTTTGAATTTAAAAGTAAGATTCCTAGTTTTTGTGTTTTGGCTGTTTTTGATGTACTGAAACATAAGGGGATTAAAAATACATTACGCCATCTTGGGTGAACATTGCATTTCAAATTAAAATACTACTGATTTTCATATCACTTACTTGACGGAGTAAAAAAAGATAAGCACATATTATGGTCGTTATAGAAGGAAACTGTAAGCATTTATGCAGGTTTAGTGAATAGGCAATTGATATAAATGTAAGACTAAGTCACTAGGCTAGTTTGTTATAGTTGACGTTCTAGTAGCAGAAAAAGTACATAGGATAGAATTAAAATGTTGTGGCTTGGTAGTTTTCCAACCCGAAATAAATGTATTGTTGGTATGAAATTTCTTCTTTGGAATTTATTAAAGCTAAAACACGCTATGAGAAACACGTTCAAAGTTATTTTGTAGTTCACCTCTGGGTCAAATTAGTACACACATGAGTAATATACACGATGTAAAAAACGTAATGGTGTTGGTCTTCAAAATGGTATTATCGTTTACCCTACTGTTTACCAACTGCCAAATCAACAAACTAAGTATTATGGGTTACTCTGGGTCAGAATTAGTGATTTTGTTTTAGGCTTATGGACATAATTGTTATTTGGAATCTTCGTATTGGAGATTTCATGGAAAAATGCCGATGATTTTACTTTTTGTACAACCTGACAAAGTGTCGTGTTTATACTAATCACACAGTGCTACATAAGTTATTTCTAATATATATTAATAAAACAGCATAAACTATAAGCCTTGGTACAGCAAAAAATCATAGCACAAGCTTTTGCATCGAGCATAAATAACAGTTACACGATCATAATAATGTTTGTTTTAGTCAGTAAACCCAAGCAATTCTTAATTTCAAATTCTTAATGTATAACGCATAATATTACTGCATTGAAACTAAAAATGTGCATCTGTAGTGGCATACGGGCAGCGGTGTTACAGTAGATATATAGGTGATATTATGGTGTAAAACAACGATTGTTTATTTATTGTAAGAAATAAATTAAATATTACTTCTTGGCATTATAAATTTGATGGAATAACGTGTGACAGTGAAAAGTATAGGTTTAATAGACGTCACAGGAATGACTTAAGACCGCTGTCGTATGATTCCAATGTCATCGCAGTTCCGCATCAACCGTTGAGTTCCTAGTGCAGCCTAGTGCCTCGCGTAAAATTCTTGCGCAAACTATATACTTAATTTATCATTTGTCTCTAAAGCAAGGTTTTGGGGTACACATTCCGTACTAAAATTGTTCCTCTTTTATTTACCTGTGTCGGGTAAATTGTAATTTTGACGCGTTCTTTTTATCCTTGAAAGTAATGGTAATTAGGTCCATTGGGTTAAGGGAGTCTAGAGACTGTGAGATTGCATTACCCTACATTTTATGTTTGCCATATTTTTCTAACTAAGACTCAAAGAGTGACAATAAATTGAGTTTGCCGGAGAGAAATGTGTATAAAACTTCATATTTACCAGAAATATTTTTTATTGTCATAATGTGTATTGTAAAAAATGTATTTAATTATTCATCCTTAAGTTTTTGTATAATTGCATTTTTGTTGCATTACATTTCGTGGGAAGAAGTAAATAAAAGGACCAAAATAATAAAAAACAACAAATGTTTTGATCGTTTAATAATTTGTCATAGTTTTTGGGTTGAATAAACAAATTGATCACATGCTTTTCTTTCTATTAAGATTTCTTCATGCTCATGACCGAATTCGAAACCTAATGAATTTCACATTATTTCATAATATATTGGTAAAAACTACAGCTTATTTTCTGCGCTTTTTCAATTACGCAATTGCTCTTCCCACGATAAAATATATAAATCATTGGCATTTTTTCTTGTAAAATGATTGTGTATATGATAGTAATTTGGCTTAATGTGTGAACAAGCACGGTTACTTATAAAGGTATGAGTTTGGTGTGGATGGTGGATATAAATACAATTACTGGCATGATGATTTGGTGTGACCCCATGAAGTATTAATTATGAAACATTTAAATAATGACGACTTCAATAAAGCACAATCGGCAACAATGCAATGGATGTATTCCATGGTTCGAGACATATTTGTACATCAGACGATGATGTTCCACACGATGAGATATTAACTGATATAATATTGGAACTGGAATTAACTTAACTACGCCCGATACAATCTTAGATGTTACAACAAATGAACACGATGGAAACAAATACAAACTCGAATAATAATAGAACCATTCTTGTGTTTATCTGATTCATGAAAACAGAATGACGCATTTTTAATACACAATATACTTCCAATTTTTGAAAAATTTTTGTGCGGCGGAGGGGGTAATGTGACGGTATAAACATGTCTCCTGAAAACAAACTTGGGAATGTAAATCCCCTGACCTTATTAAATTTTGTAACCGTCGGTTACGAGCTCATGGGCTGTGGTCACCCTACAACATGGTTTTGCTAATCTTCAATAAATACGTGGTTTCCCGATTCTTGAATAAACAAATGGTGGAAAATTCTCATGGGAAAAATATTTCGCGTCATTTCGTGTATGATTGTTATGTGTATTATGTCTGTGCAATACGTTGAGCAATTATTTATTTGTGTAAGAAATTTGGTGTATTCCGAGGATTGCTGTTTGGTATTGATGCATGTTGGCACTACGTGTTTTAGAGACAGTAAGCTGTTATAAAATATATTGTGAGCTTTTTTGAAGAAAATCAAGTAACTGACAATTCCAAGTATAACGCTGAAATTTACTATAAAATATCTTCTGTGTTACCAATACAAAGATCATAGAAATGCGTCATTTCTTTTTACTAAATTTCGCCATACATGAAAATTTGGGGACAAATTTTTGTGTGGCGGAGGGGGTAATGTGACGAAGAGGACCTTTGTTTATTCGATTATTCCTGCTCATCTGACTTTATTACCTAACACTTATTTAATAAATGGGGAAAGCATTGTGAGAAAATGTAGACGTTGGCGTCATTCTTGTTATTTGCATTTGTGTGTTTAGTACAAGTTTCTATGTATTTTTATGTTAGCATATGTTCTGTGTGTGAAGTGAAGTTATTTACATACTATCTTCCCCTTCTTGTCTAAATTTAGTCAAGAAATTCTCTAAACTATAATACATTTCTTGGCTAAATTTAGTCAAGACAAATATCTGTGAGCGAATAAACACGATGGTAGCAGCAATGTCGCTGGCTGAAGTATTATTTGAGCTCCAAACCAAGTTTTAGGTAAAAACTTTGGTTGTTCTGTTTATTTTTCGAGATACTACGCCTTTCGATTTGTTGGTAATAATGAACAACAAAACGAAAACATCCTGACTACGTAAGGCTATTATTGCGGTAATCATTGCAGATGACAGATCCACCATCCCTAGCTAACCCCGAGGAAAATCTCCCAGATATTTCCGAGTTGAATTTGAGGGCTCCGCAGCTTAATCCCACACGGGGAGTACTATATTGGTGCTGTGGAAAGGCCGGATAAGAGCGAAAATATATGTAGTGTTCTGGCCTGTCCACAGCCCTCCGAAAAGTGGGGGGGCCCATGTTCATTCTCGGGGGAATTTCAAAGTGGGGGGATAAATTTTGCTTAAAAATACAAAATGTTTCCATATTTTCATGCATTTTTACTGTGAACGTACTTTCAATCTAAAAAACAATATTTTAGCATTATAAATAGTGGTAATTAATGTTTAAAAAACAATTTGCAAACAAAGAACATAAATTTTCAGACATAAAAAATTTTTGGAATTAGTTGAACATGGGGGGTTTCGGCCGAGTGAGGGGACGGACATGGGGGAAAATCTCACGAACATGGGGGGATTTTGAAAGTGGGGGTCCCCCCCCACTGTGGACAGGCCAGGTGTTACACCTTACTGCTAAGTATTTTCGATGAAAAATCTCTTATCTTAGTTCTGATAAAGGCACTGTACGAAAATCAATACTATAATTCCATGAATAGAAAATTAGATTTTTCTTAATAAACTTTTCATAAAACCCCGAAAGCATAAATATGCCACCGTTCCACGATACATTTCATCTAAAGCACAAAATTCACTACCACTCGCCATAATTCCTCCCGATGCAGTAAAAATTTCGACTAAATCGGCACATCTCTTGATCGTGGAACCAACTAAAACACAAATCGCCTGTCGGAAGCCCAACGCCCAGACGATTACTACTAATTTCACTCGCTGCTTTAGAAAAATATAGAGTTGAAATGATATGAAGTTTTAGAATAATTCCTGCAGTTCGTTCAATACCACTCGTTTTAGCTGTAAATTATCCTCAATCGCTTGTGAAATTCTTTACAGCTCTCTAAAATCAATAAACATAGGGGAGGGACAATTCATCACAGACAACTTGCAACAACACATGCAGATAAAATAAATGAACAAGGGTGTGATCATAATCGTTGTCTACTCGTCACCTCTACCAACTCCGGGTCAAAACAGTAGTTCCTATTAAACCGCTGTCATAACCAGCGCTAATGATAACACCAATGGATAATTTTCGGCATCCGTAAACTTCCCTAAGTCACCAAAATTTATGGGCTGAAGCTTTTCCTTTGACAACCGCTATTTATTATAAATCTTAGTATGACTACAATAATACAATAATAACATTTTGTGATACATTGTTTTATGTATGTATTTCGTTTTTTTTGATGCTTTCTAACTTCTCCTCTTGATAAACAAACAATCGGAGGATAAAATTAGACATAAATACACTATACGGTAACGTAGAATACACAGTTATAACACAACTTACATATACAGTAATTATTATATATTTTTAAATGGCCCCAAAACAATATATGTATATAAGAGCAAGCTTCTATTCAAAGCTCGCACTTTAAGTTTTCCCCTTCGATGCACAACGACAATGGTTTCCCACGATTATGTTCTTATAGCTGACTTTTAAGAAAAAAACTCGCCCAGATTTTCTACGTTGTTCTTTGGTGTTCCACAATGAAGACAGTGTCTAGTAGATGGTTCAATAGGACGATAGCCGACGTTTTTTTCGGCAAAAATGTCGCTTTCGATTCTACCTGCTCAGCTCCGGAAACCTTCATTTATTATCTAGAATCCACCGAGTAACGGATGTTGTGGCTAGATCCAGCTCTGTTCTGCTTACAACTGTAGCTTGCGAGGATGGGTAAGTGATTTTTTCACCAACAAACATAGTTGCAACACGTACAACCAGATACGAAAGCATTTCCTTCACGGTCCAAAAGTAAAAATGGTGTTGGCCACCCGATCGTATTCAGGGAAATTCATGACGGGTGCTTTCGTTTGGGATATTGCGAAGCTATTTTCATCAAACTTTGCTGGTATTTTTTGTAATTCGAGGTGGTAAAAATGTTATCGCGTACTTGTATACAGTGAGAGATAAGCCCATTGGCCGGACGTCAGGTGACTAGAACAGGGCTTTCTGTAAACATATCGGGATGGATATCGATGGAAAACGTATAAAAACGGTGGCTTCTCCAAATTAGGCGCGTGAGGACATATGTCATTTTAAGTGACGCTGGTAAAACAAACTTCCGGTTGGTGCCCCCAGCGAAAATTTTGATTCTTCCTAGTTAAATTTCCTCTATTACATTTTCGCCCCGCTACAACACCGCAAATAACTAAAAGAATTGAAAATGTTTTCTAACTCCTCATTCTGAAGCAAAAATCCAATTAAATCACGCAAAACGTCTAAAAAGGGCTTTTAAAGTCAATAAGGACACAACCTATGAGCTATATTAAACATTTGCATTCATTTTTAAATTTCGATGGCCCAGCCCCGGCTAAGCCAGGAGCAACACATGTCATGCTCCATGGCCCAATCCAGCGCACCTATTTGTACCCTGGGGTGCGGCACCTAAGACCTACTGGTACAATTATTTTCAACAGATGGAGAAGCAAGTAAAAAAACCATACCTATTGTTAGCGAAATTAAAGCAATTTTAGAAAACTAGATCTAAGAAAATGAGAACCTTATTTACATTCCCATGCATTTGAAATAAGCGGCTGCTACAATAATACGTTGCCGTTCGCGGCATGTAAATTTTTCATCTCAGTCGGGAGCTTAGGTAACGAAGACCGCTTTGATTTCCTTGCGCTGGAAATCATAAGTGTACATTGTTGCGAACTTCAACTGGCAAGCAAGATATCTGACGGTGAAGCTACGATAGACAACATTAGAACAGTTCACTAAAATATGTGATCAGTGACATCTCCTTTGGACGAAGCTAGGTACAACAAGTGTCTTCTAAAAATGTTTAATCACCTAGATAACATTAATTATCACGATATACTATATGGTTCTTGCATCCCACTCGGCAATGCGCTCACTCCTGTCTGTCCCGGATAAACGCAAAGATATTTCAAGAAATAAACTGATTCTTTCCTAGACCGCGAAGTCTTCCCAAGTATTCACATTTTACAGCTACCAACTCTTGTGTTTCGACGGTAGCCTCAAACAGGTGGCCACAAAATCAGCGGCTGTTGCGACCGCGAAGAACATGTAGATGTCACAAATACGGGTCGCAGTTCATTCAACAAGCAGCCTTCTTCAATAAAGTAAATTTATCAGCACCTCCAGCATTGCATACTTGTTTATTTTGATGTTGACATTAATGATTGTTATTATTACCGTTAGGCGTTTACCCTATTTGTATGCAGACAATAATTGAGCAATAAAACTATGATCCATTTTTAAGCTTTACGACAAATGTTAAGGTGAGCAATATAGCAAAGCATGCATGGAAAATGGGCATCCACGACAGGCAGGTACTCGCAGATAACAGCTATCAAACAATAATTTAAGAAAATGTAGTTTTTCATTTATTACAGATTGAATTTATCCTAAGGTAGATTATCATGTTGCCTAGGTACAATACATAAAAATAAAACGCAATGTTTATTGCAACGCCTGTAACTTTAGAACTGAAATTCCTTAAATTTTTTACTATAATTCACCATGATCATAAAATGGTACATACAGGGAAAATTATTTGCCCATATCTGATTTTGTTTGCAAACTAATGTTGACAAAAATTTTCGGGCCAAAATCAGTTCGGATTCAGGATGTTATCGTCTATAACCTAATAAGGGACAAATGTGCCCTATGCTGATATACGCATGCAGTGGTTGATTTAGTAATGGTTTCATCATTTATAACGAAATTACTCGGTCAACCCGTATCTTTTGAATCAACATCACAGATATTTTTCCTTCTAACTTTTCACTGAATCGCTCTATTTGCCAGAAAATTTATTACGACTACTGCATGTTTCTAGATTAATTCATTGCTCGCAATTTCGTGTATGTCGGTAATTGCATATATCAAACACCTGAAATTCCCAGTCTTACTAAGACGAGTATCACAAACATTTTTAAATTGACATTGCTAACCCAACGATCTCATCGAGGCAACTAGTCGAATTTCCGATGCGAGCACTGTACTTTTGATTGTCTCCTAAAAAACTTTGTGAAACGGCGGAGATCGCGGACAAAGGTCGCACGTGACAGAATAGGGAGTCTTACACCATTTCCGCTATGATTCATTAATCCCAAGTTACTCTTCCTGAAACTATCCATCCCAATTGCAGGAGACAACGCTAGAGTTCAGGAAGTTTGGCACATGCAACTTTCACAAACACACTAAATGGCAACATACTAAAAAGCACAAAAGAAAGCGGCAGGACTTACCGGAGAACCTTTGTACTGAAGTGTTATATGAGTAGGTAGCGTTTTTCGCAAGATCTAAAATAGGCAAACGAAGAATTAGTGCATGTTACAAAATTTGCACATGCTGGCATTACAACATCGAAGCCGCAAATGAGGACGCTAAAGCTCAAACTACGGCCAAATGGAATACGACAATGCAATCAAGACCCTTTATATTAGCAATACCACCACATATCGTACATGAGTTGATCCTGCGACATGCTCATGAAAGGTAAAACATGCTAAAACCGGTGAAACATGCAAAAACAACTATTTTCACGCCTTAAAGTATGTCTAAAGATAGCCTCGAGATATAGAAGACCTCACTATATCAAGGAGACAGGGGATGCAGGTTCTCAGAATACTAATAAATAAATCACCGGACTAGTGATGTTTCGTTTCATTTAAGTAACTAAAATTTTAACTAATGAATATTTTCCTTTCACAAAAGCATTATAATTTTCGAAAATGGCCCATAAAATTATGACAATTTGGATTTTAAGCCTATCCTTAATTACATGAGGGAATATATAAATACTTCCATAGAAATTCCAATATTAGCGTTCTGAGTGAGGAGATGGGTGTGAATAAATCTAAAATTTTACAATTTATACCCAGCAACCTGTAACTGATATCACCGACCACTGCCTATCTCTTTTTTCTATACACTGTTCATGCCAGTATCGGTCTTGTGTTTCTCAACACACTTCTGAGATAACATGACAGTGTAATCAGTAAATTGCACGCATCCTGGTCATCGCTTTAATGCACAACCGCATCCTCCAATTTCTATATACTACGCTAACATTTCACTACGAACTCACAATACTTGTCTATTTTGATGTTTAAACACATAATACCTACAATTACGTTCGGTTTTCAGTACACGTAGACAGCATAACATTTTATAACATTTACCCGCAGTTAGTACGTATACAACCCATAGCAGTTCCGTTTCTGGTAAAATATTATACTTCGTAGACTTCAAACTTATATCGTGTTATCACATCTCCTTCTCTACAGCAGCATAGTATTACAGATTGGCAGTAGCGCACTCTCCTGTCTCACCAAATAATTCGTGTACGATACCTGAATCTCTGTAAATTGTATCCATAAAATGAAATTATAACATATAATAAAACAATTTCGTTTTAACTGTTGCACGAGGATATTGGGTTAAACCCGTTAACTATGCAACAAGATTTGTATTATTCTCAGGTATCACTCCTGTTAAGAAGTTCGATATTTCTACCGGTAGTACTCAAACATTATAACTCTGTATGGTCAACTGTACAACAGTTTTTCACCAATGGATAACTCGGAATTTAATGGTTTCAACGATTTTACCAACGATATTACTACCAAATATACTAACTCCAATCCTATTACAGGAATATCTTAAGTTTCAATATCATAGACATATTCTCTGATTTCTCTACCTATATTACAATAGTAGACACTGGACACCTCACTAAATACATGTTTATCAAAGTTAAGACAACTTTAATCGCATGAGTCGTCACCATAATTTAAGCTGCAAGGTTAGCTTCAACGCTGGTTACCCAGGATCTTGTCCGCTAAGCTACGAAAAGATACTGTACGTTTGTACATCAAGCCCTGTGTTAACCTGCACTGAGTAGACGCTAACTCTCGAAGTTTTAAATTAAAAAGACGCCTTTGTGTACCGAACAACTAATTAACTCCGAAATTCGTATTGAAGAAAGGATTGACAACTTGCTGACAGACTAAAGCAAATAATTAGTTTTACAGTCACGTTCGAAACTCGTACAATACACACAAGAACAAAACTATAGATAGCAATTTCGACCCGCGCCACATTTAGAAATCGTACGCTATATGGTTAGAAAAAAGAACAGCTTAGCGGTCGAGGTTCAAAATGGAGGACCTCAGCCTCACCTTCAGACTTAGTCTGAGTCTTAATAAGATTAGGTTAAGGTATAGGCTTAGTATACAAGCAAGGCATGACATGGACTTCACCTTCGTCGCTAAAGGTTATATGGCATTTATTCAATCGATTTAGTCTAAACGAAAAATCGATCAATTTGGATTTTGCCGCAATTAGACGATTTTCAAATTAATGAAATTTCGAATCAACGAAATTAGGATCCATAACGACAGCACTTGTTTTTGATCAGTACTGTAGGTTTAATTCCAGTTAAGCTCCAGTCTGGCCACAAAAACGAATGATGCAGTTTTACGTGCACTAATACACACGTGGCGGTTCTCTCGATAATTCGTTACACAGCTTGGATCTAGACAACGATTTATTGCCGAAATATAAATGCTGTTTCAATTTCAAAATATAGCCCGTAATTAAGATGACAAAATCGGCTAGTACTACGAGAATATTGGACATCAGTACGAAACTGCTACAGTAGTCAACTAACACGGTTATTATTCAGTGTCCTTGCCGGAAACAATGAGTTTGCAATATGAAGGGCTCTGTGTATAACTTGAGATGAATAGAGTCACAAATAATATTGTCAACTCCAACAATGGCAATCTCACTTTTTGAGATTCACCCTATTACAGCCTCACGTTTCTATATTAAATCACACTAGTTTTAAATGCTGTGCGGCGTTTAATTCTATCCACAACGGTATATAACTGAGGCTCGTTTTCCGGCAGCAGTATTCATGTACCCATCTCTCGAGAGAATGTTCTGCGGTCATTAGCAACAGTCAATCCAGCGGACCGCGCACTAGCTGAGGCTCTTTTTTAGTGTACAATATTCACGTGCCCCTGTCTCGAGACAATGCTCTGCAGTACATGAGCAGCAGTCACTTTTTAACCTGCGAACCGCGCAATAACTGAGAACCTTTTCTCGCGAACAATATTCATGTGCCCATGTTTCAACATAATCCTCTGCAGTCATGAGCAGTAATCACTTTTTAGCGAGCGGACCGCACGATATTTGAGGCTCATTTAGCGAACAATATTCATTTGCCCACATCTCGTAATAATGCTCTGCGGCCATGAGCAGCAGTAACATTTTAGCCAGCGGACCGCGCAATAGCTGAGGCTCTTTTTTAGTGAACAATATTTACGCGCGCATGGCTCGAGACAATACTATGCGTTCACGAGCAGCAGTCACTTTTTAACCTGCGGACCGCGCAATAACTGAGCACCTTTTCTCGCGAACAATATTCATGTGCCCATGTTTCAATATAATCCTCTGCAGTCATGAGCAGCAATCACTTTTTAGCGAGCGGACCGCACGATATTTGAGGCTCATTTAGCGAACAATATTCATTTGCACATATCTCGAAATAATGCTCTGCGGCCATGAGCAGCAGTAACATTTTAGCCCGCGGACCGCGCAATAGCTGATACTCTTTTTATTGAACAATATTCACGTGCCCATGTCTCGAGACAATGCTCTGCAGTACATGAGCAGCAGTCACTTTTTAACCTGCGAACCGCGCAATAATCGAGGACCTTTTCTAGCGAACAATATTCATGTGCCCATGTTTCAATATAATCCTCTGCAGTCATGAGCAGCAATCACTTTTTAGGGAGTGGACCGCACGATATTTGAGGCTCATTTAGTAAACAATATTCATTTTCCCATATCTCGAAATAATGCTCTGCGACCATGAGCAGCAGTAACATTTTAGCCAGCGGACCGCGCAATAGCTGACTCTTTTTAGTGAACAATATTCACGTGCCCATGTCTCGAGACAATACTCTGCGTTCACGAGCAGCAGTCACTTTTTAACCTGCGGACCGCGCAATAACTGAGCACCTTTTCTCGCGAACAATATTCATGTGCCCATGTTTCAATATAATCCTCTGCAGTTATGAGCAGCAATCACTTTTTAGCGAGCGGACCGCACGATATTTGAGGCTCATTTAGCGAACAATATTCATTTGCACATACCTCGAAATAATGCTCTGCGGCCATGAGCAGCGTAACATTTTAGCCAGCGGACCGCGCAATAGCTGAGGCTCTTTTTTTAGTGAACAATATTCACGTGCCCATGTCTTGAGACAATACTCTGCGGTCACGAGCAGCAGTCACTTTTTAACCTGCGGACCGCGCAATAACTGAGCACCTTTTCTCGCGAACAATATTCATGTGCCCATATCTCAAAATAATGCTCTGCGGTCATGAGCAGCTGTTACTTTTAGCCGGCAAACCGCGTGATATTTGAGGCCTTTTTAGCCAACAATATTTATGTGCCCATGCCTCGAGATAATACTCTGCAGTGATTAGCACAATTCACTTTTTCGCTATCGGACCGCACGATAAAGGCACCTACTTGTTCTCCATCCTGTCCACATACTGAGGTTCTTCAAATAAAAGACCACACGCCACCATACAAAGATTTGCACAACGATGCCCGCAACGTGCGAGAATGATTCTTCAAAATTCCACATTTAGCAACTAATACACTACCAACGAAAATAATTGGAGAAAGGTGTCTTCAGTTCAAGGGTTTCCACCAATTTGTTACCTGTATTACAACCGGTTCTCCATCCACATTTAGCGTCAGCACCGGCTGAGAGAAGTGCAAGCCGCCTTCTTGCGACGTTTCGACGGTGACTGGCGATCCCTCCACTTTAACCTAAAAAGTCCAAAGGAACAATTATATACGGTGACAAAATAAATATCCTACTTATTTAAATTATGAACTCTGAGCCGTTTCCTAAAAGCCTCAGCGACTTCATTTGAGTAAGACTGCGTACATGCCACTTTAAACATAATAAATTTCCTGTATATTTTTTACAATAAATTACAGGGTACACAGAAAATAGAGCAGCTGTCACGGAAGACCGTTTTTACTCAACATTGCAATAATTATCTAGTGCACGATGAAGGAGTGGTACACGAATTATTACAGCGATCCGGATATTTGGGCCACGACCGTCCAAATAAATTTTTTGCCACTAAATGTTTAAATTTTGCGCAGATTTGCTTAACTAAATATGAAATTAACACCGATTTTACTGGTATAATAGTAAAACACCCAATCTCGCGGAAAATTCTGGCTAAATGTTTTTTGAAAAACTAATTAATATTCGTATGAGAAAACCAACATTACAGTCACGATGCGAAATAAGAGTGCAAATTAATCTATCGAAATTTAATTTAAACGAAATGCAGCCGGATTTCGTTCGATTATAGCGCAACTAAACAAATTTCATATTTATAAAATTTCGATTATTTTCGAATAAACAAAACTACAGCCGACTGAGATTTCAATTATACTTATTTTTTGACCGGGACCGTACGTTTTACATTGTACCTACACATAATATAAAACAAAAAAATTGATGGCAATTTCTAAGCGGCCTCGGTTAGATGTTAATCCAAATACAGAAAAGAAACCGATATTATCGCTGCACGCTCCTTACTCACACGTTCGAAGGGCGGCGTAGAAAAGTTGACACAATGCATTGCAAAAAACATACACATGCCGCGTTTACACTGACTTATCCATGACAGCAGTGTTAGAAACAAAAATTATATAATATTAAGCGAATAGTAGTAAACAAGAAAAATGGAAACAAAATAAAACAAACACTAATGTAAACACGACTCGCCTCGTATTTTGTGTTTGATTTTCGCTCGACCATGGCGTGAAGCTTTTTTTCTGTAGGGCCCGGAATTTTGATGTACAGCTCGTAATGTTGAGGAATCGCCGCCAGTGTCCTATAACGAAAACTGTATCATAAAATTTTGGGTTTCAACCACAACGACGCTCTATCGTCGTACCATAAAGTTAGAATAACTAATAATATAAAAACACGTTTCTGTGAGCAAAATTTTACACCAAGAAAGAATGCCACCCAGAGTTCACGATTAAGCCTTGAAGAAGGTTGTGACACTCGTGGCACACTACATCATATTCATTGTGGGATGACGCGGTCCATTTTTCTTTAGTTGCACCACTTTTGCCGAGGCACAAATTTCCGAATTTGTCCTGCCCCCAGCAACTTTTGTCGTGATTTCCCAACTTTTGCGCTATAACTCCATCAACTTTCGTCCTGTCCCCCAATTTTTATACAAAAAAATTATAAACAATTAGGCATTTTTTGGTTCGAATGTGGGACGAAGATTAGGGAGCCCAGTACGAAAGTTTCAAAGCCAGGACAAAGGTTGGGAAGGCAGAACCAAAGTTGGATGGGGGAAGGAACCAAAGTTGGATGGGAGACAGACCCAGCGTTACGCGGGGGGAGACAACGGGTCAAATGTCAGAAATTTGTGACCCCTAACTAAAAGTGGCAAAACCAAAGGGAAAATAGATCACCCCCCCACAATGGATATAATGTAGTCTGACCAGAGTGGCACAGTCTTCTTCAAGGGTTCATCATGTCACTTCATTCACTTATACTGGCCTCCCCGCAGGACCACAATTTTACCTTGGAGGCTTTGAGTTGCGGCCCACAACTTCAACCTTGGGTGGGACTGAAAATACCTGGGAGAATCACCCCTCCTTAAATGTGGGAAAAACCGTATCTCCAGCTCAACTGATGGTGTTTATTCGTATTTTCCTGCATTTGCAACATTTTATCGCTGTTTTTGTTGTACATCAATTATACAGTTACTGTAAATGCTTATTTATGCACCCCGCACTTAATATAATTAGGATTTCGTCATGAGCAGTCGGCAAATAAAGGCATCAGTATTGCATTTTGCTATAACCGTTTTTTGTTTGGGACGATCATTTTTATGTCACCTCAAAAAGTCTGTGAGGCGCTGGGGGTTTTTCCGTGCGGTGTCATGTCATCAAAATGTCATGCCACAAAATCCTCATTATTTATAGAGGAAGGGAAGCGAGGGGCGGGGGCTAACCCTCATTGTGCCTGCATGACCCGTAAAAGACACATCATCCTCCCACTGACACCTAAAATATTGATTTTTGACCGGCAGAAATTTTGGCTCCCCACATTTTTTCAACTTTCCATAAAATTATACTTAATCTCCAAAAAGCTTCGTTACATTTGAACAAATTTTTGTCGATAATCACCAATTTTTGCTTGCCAAAAAATTCTATATTTGCAAGACATGGTCTGTACCACTAGTGACGGCCTGCCCCCTCATTAGGGGTCAGAGCTGACCTTGTGTCTCTCACCGCTAGAGACGTACACTCCTCTGTGGACAGGCCAGATAAATGGGTTGTACAGTAGAGTATACCGTTTAACTACGAAAGATAGATACCTCTACACCGGCAACAGCCACAGTGTACTATTACATAGAACTGCGTCCTTTGCATCAATATAGCTTAGGAAATCCGAATACCTGACATATATAGTGTGGCTAACGTCCCACAGAAAGTGTATAAATATTTTATAATATAGTCGGTATATAGTTCTCACAGATTATGAGAAGGTAAAATTGCTGTCGATCATGTTAATATAGGCGCAATACACACAAACCAGTAAAATCGTTCTTAAAATACCCGAAAACAGCAAGTACCGCAATACATTTCAAAATCCTTCTCCAAGTGGGAACATTTGGCATTTTTCGATGCCCCTGGTAAAAAACTGGTGCCCCAGGTTGGGCCCTCTGTCAAAATTTGGCTTCAATTGGCAAAACACTAGCCAGACGACATAAGGAAACTTGTTAAAAAATTTTCAAAATCTCTTTCTGAAGTTAAAAACTTGATTAATCTCAGTACGTAAAATTTATTGAAAAGTTGGTTTTAACCTTAATAGAGACGTCTTACACCATTTCTGAGCATAATTATTAACAATTTTTGCATTTTTCGCTGCAAGATATTAAGTCTTGAAAATTTCAACACCCTGCTCAAGCCATGGCCCCCAAGTGGCATGCCCACTGGTAAAATGCGGCATCCTCCAGTTCCGAACCACGATGCTCTCAGTTCCGCCTCCTCGCAAAGTCCGCCGGTACCCTTAGTTCTGAATCAGGGTCCCCGGTTGATGCTCCCTGGCGAAATGTTTAGCGAATGATCAAATGGAGAAGCCAGAAAATATCAGAAAAAGGCGACACATTTAATCCGATGCTAGGGTGTCCCCAATCTATAACAATGAAGCCCGTGTTCAGGTTTTCATATTTGGACGAGCTGGAGCTAACTTTGGAAAACAGAATTAAACACCTAGAATGAGATAACAATAAAATAAATAAGACAACCAAGTTTACATTAAATAAATGAATATATAATAAATATTTTACAATGCTACAAAATGTGTATAAAAATAGATATCACTGCTTGAACTAACGTTGTAACGAACGAGCGAATTTCATGATAAGCGTACAGCGCAGCTGCCATCGCAGTGAGATTATTGGTCTCTTTGTCGGATAGTGTTGTGCCTGCAAGTAAAAAATGAACAAAGCAATCAAAACCGACATCTGTAAACATTTCAACATTGTTGCACCGATATCAGTCACTGCACGGGGACGGATTACGCCCAACACAACTGTTAAGAACATAGATCAATAAAATAAGTCTAGTAAAAGAAAATGGTAAAAAAATAAATGGCCGTAAAAACGTTTTCAAACACCACCTCATAATTAATATACACCTCAAATAATATAAACATCTAATCAGAGCAGGAGCTGAAACACAAATACATAACTGATTTGCATTAACTCTGGAACAAGACAAAGTTTTCCCTTATTATGTCAGTGATGATGAATGCGAGCAATACGAAAAGAAACGATTCCAGATTATCTTAAAGTGCTCGCTAAAATATTTCCTTCCGTCGAATCAAAAAGTGTTCGCTAAAATATTTCCTTCCGTCGAATCAACCACGATTAGAGTCAAATAATTCACAAAAATAATAATTACCATAAAACAAGTTACCTAAAAATCCGTCCGGATACGTTTCAGGCAAGTATTTTGTTGTTATATTGCCGGACTGATAGCGAGGTTCGACGATAATATCACGCAACAATGGAATATTATGAGTAACACCACGAATGATATAGTGATCGAGTGCGTCACGCATTCGGGTCATCGCTTCTTGACGATCTTTCCCACGAGTGACAAGCTGAAATAATTAATGAACTGTGGCAAAAACAACAGTAGTTTTTATCGCAACCAGAACGTTGCAGCGGCAAAATATAACGACACAACAAGTAAAGTTCTACAAGCCGAAGTCCACTTGGCGTATAAGTCCTCCGACGGATTAAAACTATTTTATACGACGTAGTTTCATTTGTCAAAGAAAAATATTACTACACTTACGATCACTAAACCCTAAAACTGTGCACATTAATAATATAGGACTAATGTTTTTCAAAAAATAGATCGTTTTCAACGATACAAAAATAAAGACAAACCAATAGTATTTACCAATTTCTACGAAAACGAAACTAGCATACCTTACAAATCAACGGGTCATAATAGATACTAATTTCGCTGCCCTCTTTGATACCGCTGTCACATCGAACCTAAAACACATACAAAACCGATCAATAATACAAGCCTAGAATTACTGAAACCAAAAACGAAATACTTGTCCAAAATGAGTCGAATTTTACTCGGCCGGAGCTTTGGGCCAAATGGAACAGTTTTTTATATAACCAAATAAGCTTACTACAATTATGTACAAAAATAAGTGCAGAAAAAACGAACGTAAAAACTGTCTTTAATAAATAAACATTACAGTCGTTGGCTGCGTTTTCGTTACGTTCATCAATGTATACATAAACAATCCGTCACGAACACTATAACGTTCGTCTACGCTCATAATAAACAAACGTTGTAACGTTCGTTCATGGTTTGCGTTCGTTTTTGTGCACTTATTTTTGTCTGCGATTGTTTTTAGTCAAAAATGGTGCAAGAAGTCATATCTCACAGGTAGGACGCTCAGGAAGTCATCGTAGACATCTTGGAGCGTGCTCACATGACGCCATATCCTATCCGATAAGACCAGATTCTGCCCTACCGTATGCCGTGTGTATGTGTATGTATTTTTACGATTCGGATACGATCAATTCGTGCATGCTCTGTCGGATCGGATGCATTATCAACACTATGTACACGTACAAATTAGACCTGATCGGACGCAATGTGAACACGCCCTTCACCATATAAGACGCCGTAGTCACTGAACTACGTTTCGCTTTACACATCATTTAATTTTCTTTATAAGACAGATATAAAACTATTGCCATACCGACTCAATTGTATCTTCACACTCGTGCCAGATTACAGCTGAGCTAATAACATAGCGTTTCGCTCATCACCGTCATCTGTCAGCTTACAATAGCTCCATGGGAAATTGCTAATAATGTCTGAATTTGATTTCACTGTTTTGTTACTGTGATGACGCCAACTCAATTGACATTTACTCCAATTAAGCGAATGTGAACGAATTTTACGTCTGCCTTAAAATTTGACACCCTTTCAATTGATAGTGTTAGTTCAATAATTATTATGATCATTCATTCCACAGCGTGTGTGCACAAAACGGAATGTAGAATGCGTGATTTTAGACAGGGTGCAACAGCACAAAATTTTTTTTGGTAATCATAAAACATACCTCAAAATCATAAATCACAAATTACAAAATAATAACACCATAAATCACAGCCAAGCTTACGCCTTCTATATATAGCGGCTCGCGGTATTTATTCAGTCGACCGACGGAGGGTAAGCCGAAGTTTTTGTACGGATCCTAAAACAAAAAGTGCGCAAAAGGATATTCAAAATCAGTACAGACCAGCATCGTTTCCATAACTAAAAAATACCAGCGCCACCAAACACACTGACTATATTTGTCTAAGCAGATATGTTGTTGGTATAGCTACACATAAAAACACAAATCATTATTACTAAGAATATTTTCATAACTTTCAGTCACTCTCTAAAATTATAATATGATAAAGAGCCGATTATAATCGACTTTGCGGTAGAGTGTAACACTCTTCAGATTTCCCTTACTATCGCCCGCGGTCGTTTTCGCCCTTAACCGCCCCCAGTTTTTCGATGCGCCAAATTGGTCGAAAGCATGACCCACTCCACCCATGTTTTTGAACCACCACATCCAGACCCCATGTTTTCGCACCAATTTTTGAGACCCTTCATGTTTTCGCACCAATTTTTTCAAACCCACCCAGGTTTTCGACTCACAAAATTTCTTTTACATTTCAGTGGTTCGAAAATCTGGAGGGTTCCAGAAAGTGGTTCGAAAACATGGAGAGCTTCGAATTAAGTGGAATACTCGAATACCGGGAAATCTGAAAAAGTTGATCGAATACCAGGGGTCTGGATGCGGTGGTCCAAGAACATGGGTAGGGTGGGTCAGCTTTTAGAACTACTTGGTTCATCGAAAACCTGGCGGGGAGAGGGTAAGGACCAAAACGACCGTGACACCAAATTCATATCTATATCCCAAATTTACATATTTACCATAACCTATGCGACAAAGTCACCCACAAACTGTGGCGGCTATCGTGAACAAAAATCGAAGACCAGTATACGAAACAAGATTTGAGCAACTGGTACAAACGCACCTTTTAAATTACGCTTCCGACAAGCTTAACTTGCAGAGTCACCGTTGTCGTGGGTGAGGCGAAACTGAATCAATTTAATATACAGAGAAAAGAAAAATGAATTTGAAATACCTCGGCATAAACTCGGCATTCGATCGACCATCCTTTGACCGATATGTCTTTCTGCGTAATGTTCAACTTATGTCCTAAAATACAATAAACACGTAGTAGTAATATTAAGATTTTGTACACCTCAAAATTTAAGAGAGCCGCCGTTTTTTGTTATTTTCATGACCAGCTCATAAAATAATTACAACACTCGTTTCTATTCCTAGAATTTTTCCTAGACCAGCAACGTTTGAAATTGTAATAAAACTAACGATTAGGTTCAATTTGAAAAGGCAGCACCGTGGCTTTCAATACGCTATACAATCAGCACATGTTCCCGCTTAAACACCCCAAATTTGGTTCCTTGGATGGTACGGTCTGTCGAAATATTAAAATCATTTAAAAATAATTATCGGCTATATTGCAGAGACACCGCACAAAAGTCAATCTATGTAAACAGTATAAACCAGACAGTTAATTCTGAGTGATATTAGCCAAATAGAGCTGTTTTCAGTAAAAAATGAGCGCAAGTGCGGCCAAATCGCTCCAGTCGTTAAGGAGATATATTCAGTTTAGTGTCTTTAGGATCGCAAGGTCACATTAAAAAACCTATCTTGATGCAACCCTGCCTGGCAGGTAACGTCAATAGCAACGCGTTGGGCAAAGCTATATATAGCTTTGTTTTCTGAACAAAATATTCCTAGCGGCAATTTTAGTGCATTAGCCCTAGAGAGCAAAAATTTAAGGCTTTTTGAGACCGATAAGAAAAAACAGCCGTATTTTTTGCCTCACTAAGACAAATTTGCATATTTCTAGTCGTGCAGCAAAATACCAAAGAGCTGAACTGGGGGTAGCTTAAAAAACTGGGAGGAACCCGGGGGAGGCCAAAATATATGGGGCCTCTCCTCCCCCTCCGTGAGGAAGCCAGTAGGTCCCCAGCCATATTTCTCTCTGACGCCGGACAATCCCTGTCCATCTATCTACTAAGCCAACGCACCTCGGGCACCTATTTAGTAGGGTATGGATCGGCTACCTACCGATTATAACTTACACCTTTTCCAAAAATAAAAACGATACCATGCGGCATGCTTTGAGCAAATTTTGTCATTCAATGGCTTTGCCGCAGCAGTTAAGCAGTTAAATTTCTGAAAAATTTGCATGTTTCAAAAAAATGAGAAGTAGCTATAGCAACAACATCTGTCTCGACCTTTTATTGCCGAACTGCTGCTCTATTGCCACGAGAACAGACTAGAAAAATAATCTCATTTTGTAGCAAATCTCGTTTCGTACCGTACGCGACACGAAGCATCTGTTGAACCAAATCCAAGCCGGTGATGTTTTCGGTAATTGGATGCTCAACCTGAAACAAAAAATTTGTCAGTCTCACCCGCATTACTGAAGGATAATATTTGGAGCAGACCAAAAGACAAACTCCGACGAAGCACTATTGAGTCGCAACAATGCGTCTAATTTGCTTATTATAACTCTTATATAAGCGATATTTCATTATTTCAGTTCTGTTATTATATTGAGTCACATTGAGACCTATATCGTGTCTGAATATTGATTAAACAGATTAAAGGTAAGTAAATTGGGATGCAGATGACCGCGCGCCAATGTTTAGCTGAACAAAAGCCGGCAGCGTGGAAATGGATTGAACACAACTAGTTGTCCACATGGGCCAGTACTTATACTTAACCCAACGCGACAACAGAGCCGTGATTCCGTAGCCACCCTATTAAACAAGGTCGATGCCCTTTTGTCAAAGGCGTTGTTTAGAGCAACGAAATATTTTAGTGATAAAACGTCTATTTTCGTAAGTACGTTACAAAAAATGATACTAAAATATCAATTAGGACAAATAATGCAGAGTAGCTCGTAGCTCCGAGTAATAATTGAGCTAGTTGGCGTTATCGCAGAGCACTGAAAATGTCGAACTTTGCCCACAGAACAATCGGGACGAAAAAAGGCCACCTGAGTCGCCCTCGCAGACTAAGAAAACCCTTAATATTCAACCAATTATTAATCATATTCCATTAATTAAAGTCATCAAAATAAAGATAATTGAAACAATTACTTGTAATCGAGTATTCATTTCAAGAAAGTAGAAATTCTTCTGGGAATCAACTAGAAACTCCACCGTACCTGAAATGTATAGAAAAAGATCCTATATAACAATAAAATCTCCCAATACGAATCGAATACCACCACCAACCAGCAGCCAAAAATCTCAATAACAACCAACAACTCACCATCAAAACTGTTTCTAACCAACTCCAAGTTAGTGCCACAACGTCTCTCATCCCAGTTGGAAACTCATGCCCTCATATGCTCGTAGGTGTCTCTAAATGTGATAACACCTGATGCTTTTACGATAATCTTCATCTCCAGGAGCATTTTCGTATTTTTTTCCAGGAATTTTTAACTTTGTTTTGTCATGGTTTCCAGGATGTATCCAGAGCTGAAACCAGCTTCCGAATTGTTGATAAATGAACAGAAAATAACATAATGCCATTGATCACCTTGTTTCTTAAACTCAGCGGGTTCCATATTATTGTCAGATCCGGAACAAATTACACAAGGTTATAAATGCCTTGTGTAAGGCTTTAATTATTAGTGTCACTATGTGTGTCTGCTTCATCGATCATATTAGCTCGGGATTTCCGTTCGCTTAAAGTGTTGCGCGGCGACAGAAAATGGGCGGCCAAGTGGAGGGCTTGTAAATCTGAAATTTGCAAAATCCCACCCTTTTCAACTCAAAGTTCTAAAATAATAGATGACAAATCGCATCAAAAATGTTGTTAAAACGTCTACGCTTAATGCAAAAATCACTGTTTAAGTTATCAAATTTTACCTTAGGAATGAAATTTTTTTTAAAATGGCGTCACGTGAAAGAGCTTCTTCTTGAGGGAAAAACAAAAACATTGTCGGCTTAATTAAATCATGGAGGACAAAACTTAACCCAGGCACAGATAAGGGTACCCCTTTAAACCAGCCGTGAACTGAAGAATAGTCCAGGGTCCTCCCACTATTTCCTATTTCTAGAAGCTAGTATACAGTTTAAAGTGTACTGTTGGAACAGAAGAGGTGGGCTACGAATCTAAAAGCTGTTTACGGATATTTGGGATGTGATCCGAAAATTACACACGTATCGTTTTGTATTATATTTCTTGTCCGATTTTCGATTATATTTTTATTAAATTCGACTAGTGAATACTTTATTACACAAAACCAGCGCTCCTTGAAAACTTGAAAACACCATGGCTTACCGGCGGAGTCATAGCCGACCGCTTTGGCCAGCTGGGTCGCTTGCTCGCCCATCCGTATCCGCATTTCGGGATCGACGAACGGACTCGGCGCTTCCTCGATAACTTTTTGATTTCGTCGTTGAATTGAGCATTCACGCTCGTTCAGGTAGATGGCGTTGCCGTGTTTGTCGCACATAACCTAGATACCCAGCATCAAAAACAGTAATTGTTTATTACTCCGGTTGTGTTATTAAATTGCCGATTATAGCAATAGGCTTTCAGCATCCATCAGCAAGTTATGAAAACGCTACAGCGAGCTATTGCACTCGCTAAAACATCGAAAGCAAACAAAACCTTAATTTCTTACGTCTCGTTGTACATATTATTCGCCCACTATGAATACGTTCAAGACGTTTTTATTCATTTAAATAATTTAAAACAAGATTGCCCCGGTTTGCCGCATCTGAATTTTCAGCTAAAATAACAAAAACAAGTGCTTGATGAACCCTTCAGTCAGAACTAGTTTTGGTTAAGTACGGTTGCAAAATTAAGAGTGTCCACAAACGGTAAATAAATTTCATTTACAAATGTCTATAAAGCTATATTAAGAAGTTGTTCCCTGACACCAGCTGCAACAATTTTAAGTTACGATCAAAGAGATAAAAACAATATGCTAAACATGGTTCGTCCTTTTGGTGTATTTAATGGTAGCGATTCAAACCTATTAATCACTTTGTGTGGTCTGCAGGATTATAACATAAAACGAAGTATCATAGTGTAATTTCAGAGCCAACAGTTAACTGCTAAGAAATCCTACGGGACCTGGGTTATCGAGCATCGCCTACCCGACCGCCTTGTCTACTTCCCCCGACTAATACTAACCAATAACCGACAAACTAACCTGAACTTCAATATGTCGCGGATTATCGATAAATTTTTCGACCAACATTCGATCGTCGCCGAAACTCGACGCGGCTTCTTGTTGTGAAAGACGAAACCCTTGTCTGAAACAATAATAATAAATTAATTAGATAAAAATGATTTTATAATCAGCACTGGTAAATAAAAACAATACTGGACTGTTCACAGTCTTCCGAAAAATGCGGAAAGTTTAGGAGGCTAAGTCAGGTTCATTTTCAGCGGAATTTTAAAAGTGGAATGACAAATATTTTGTACCATATTTCACATGATTTCAGGTACTTGTAAATGTGGTACGAATATATTCAAACAATAATACAGCGTTTTAGCATTCGAAAAAGTGTTAACTGATTTCTGAGTGAGTGAGTGAGTTAAACGAGCGAAGGGAAGAACTCTTACAGTGGTGAAATTTGACAATGCACGTTAGTGGGTTTTTTAGGATAACAAGCATAACTCAAGTTTGGCTGGTCCAATTGATTTGCGCAATAGCTCATTTCAAAGCTTGAAATCTCAAATTGTCACCTTTAGTTAAACGTTAAAACTAATGTCGTAACCCCGAAAAAGCTGGCCAAAGGGGGTCGGCTACTAAAGGGGGCCAAAAATTACGTTGCTTATAACTCAAACAGTGTAGATATCTGAGTGAAATTGACCTCATTTGGTAGTCTAAGTAAGCCTCATTTAAGATTACATACAGTTCGTTGCTACGCGTTTCTCTTAGTATGTAGACATTTGGTCAAAACGGGTTCCAAAATGGAGCCATAAGACCAAAAATACATGAAAATACCTCCACAACCACTAGAAATATATGGGTTAGGTATCATATTGTAGAGAAATTCATCCTCCATGTAGTTGCAAATGGTGTGCCGCTATTGTCAATGTTTATTAAGCGGGGTTCGGTACATGGGACCAAAAATACTCGAAAATGGTAATATCTTCGTAGCCGCTCGAGCTAGATATGTGTTTAGGTCTCATTTTGTAGAGCAATTCATGGTTCCTTTGGTAATTTAATTCTCAATATAAATACAGCTGTGTATATCTCCGTTAATTACATTTTCAACACTCAGAATTCACCATCATGGCGATAAAACAAACTATTAATTAATGTTTAAAAATATGTAGTATGTGGGGAAAAATAAATTTTTGGGAATTAAAAAATCACAGATTTGGGAGTTGGTTGGGGTTAAACATGAGGCACTCCTACGCCGCCACGGACAGGCCAGCAATACGAAAGCCAACTGCTCTGATGGCATGTCAATATCGGACGTTCAGATGCAACTATAACTTGGTTGAAACAGAATCCAGTTTGTTGGACTGACATCGATTATATCTCGGTAATCGCACAGCGATAAACGCAGCTTAATTCTGTAGTTATTAATCTGTTGTAGAAGATCGTTTAGAAAAACCATTAGAATCTTGACCTAGGAAATCAATATTCAGGCGTTATCAATAATATATGTTTACGCGATTGGAGTAACTAAAGCAATGGCTTCCTGATAACACCAGCTGCGTACACATCTACAACTATATAACTGAAACAGAGCGAGTTGAAGGGAACGGAGTTTCCACTGAGGGTGCAGTGGGAAAATCGTGAAAATTTCTTATCGTCTGCCACTCTCATTCATAACTCATTTCTGATGCACGTATTTAGCCAATTTTTTTCGACAGCAAAATAAGTGATGACGATGTGCCATTTTGTTGAACACGAACAGCTCCGACCCCATCAAGCACGCTCTATACGATGATTTTGTTATACAGAGTCCAACTCAACTACGTTACACCTTTTCATAGGGTTTCAATAGGTTTTATAGTCGACGAATCCGATTTCCAAAATGTAGTGTGTTTTCATTTGTCAGAGTATGTATTGCGTGCAGAGCATCAAGAATGGTTTGTAAATATATTTTTTCTTTTGGCTGAATGCAATGATTTCATTAGCATGGCATTTCAACGTATTTAGCGTCAATGAACCCGATTCCAGAATATAGTCTATCTCCCGGTGTTTGGTTATGTATTGTGTACAAATCATCAAGAATTGACTATAGCGATAGAAGTTTACCGACAAGCTGAATACGATGGTCTGGGTATCTAGAGTCCAGCACAAATACATATGTTGTCAGTTGTTTTTGATGGAATTAGGTTCGACGACGTTTTAGGATTTTCAATGGATTCAGAGTTCAAGAGGTTTTAGAGTTGTATAGACATCAAATACAGCCTATTATTCTGACGCGTAAAAGCAATATTTTAGGCTTACTGGAATAAAATAACCAAATTATGGTAATGACGGGTTGAAGCGATTTGGATTATAGTTTTGAAAAACTGAAAGAATCCCATTGACTAGTTCGTCCTCTTTTTTAGATAACAAATACATAATACAAATATTAAATAAACCATAATAACAGTTGTTCGAAGAAGCGAGAAATATTATAACATCGACCGAGCACAAAGCCATTTCCGGAGTGCACTCTAACGTGAAAAACGTACTCAGCTTCTTTGTCGTTCCACGCGATTCGCATTCCTTTACCCCCACCTCCCGCCGAAGCCTTGATCATAACTGGATAGCCTGAAAAAAGCAAATAACATGAGCTTAAACGGTTTGCACTTTTAGTAAAATCATCAAGCTACAAAGCCGAAATGATTGTCATCAAAGCTGCGCTTGAATGGATAGCGTCTCACCCCAACCCAGACATTGAGACAGTTACAATCTACACAGACTCTAAAAGCAATATCCCGAAACTCCAAAATGGAACATCCCAAGCGAAATCAAGCACAGGGTCGGTTATGTGGTTGCACCTAGTGAAATATTAACTGCTCTCATCATGCTTAAATGGGTCCCGGCGACGGCAACAACGAACAGGTAGACAGATTGGCGAGTCCGGCGGTCAAAATGTCATCGTGAGCAAAGCACCGTCAATATGGAATATCAAACTCAAGCATAAGAGTTTCTCCGGTACACAACCGAATATCAACCACAGCGCTGAACAATTCGTTGCCAAGAAACCAAAACCATATTGTCTCGGTTACGTTTCCATGGCCACTAATCGCTGCTTGGTAACATCGCACTAAAAAGAAAAACGACAGCTTTTGCACTTACCGCGAAAACACTCTGGATGATGCTAAACATATAACCGAAGAATGTTCATCGCTTACCGGCTCAAGGCTGGCTACTTTGCGTACGACTGCGGCATTACAAGATTGATGTCCTCCATGACAATGTTGAGAGGGAGTGGTCGTACGTAAATATAGTCAATATATCACATGGTGATGACGGGAGATAGAACTTAAAACATTGGGCGACATCAGAGTTGAACCCACAGCAATGGCGAGACATAAATCATTCAATATTTGAGACTCTCAGGTTGTTAATATTGCAACAAGCCGCTAACTATATTTCTGTCGAACAGTGGCTGTAAATGTACAATGTCTCTAGCTGGAGGTCATCTTCTGTCAAATAATCATTAAATCTAACGCAAATATGCTGTCAACACAAATCGTTACTTAACTATAAATTAATGATATTAATGTATTCAATTCCACAAAATTTGCATCAAATTAGAAGCATAACGTAAGCCGATATATAAAAATATTCAATATTTAATTGAGCATTCGACTGATGGTCGGATAGTGAATGGTATTGCAACGTAGGCGGCGGCAATTTCGGCAACAACATATCGATATTAAAGACAACTTTTACCCATTATATATTTTCAAACTATTTAACGCTACAACAGTATGGTTCGTTCAACTCACAGTAGAGAAAACATTAATTTTGTTTGAAATGTGTTGGAATTTTTTGGAAGTCACCGCAACAGTCATAAATGTTTCCGAGTCCTGTTCTTGACCTGGTACATTGTTTTGCAAAGTTTTCTGTTCGCCAGTCGCTAATTCTCAGGCGCTACAATCATTGTTTATCGACATGTGAAAATCAAGACACAGATACAAAGAGGCTATTTAGTGAAAAAGTGTGTCCGAAAATGTCACAAACTTGCTGAACTGTACACGTCGATTTTACTGATTTCAAATAAAACCATGTGATTTCTTCTGCTAGATATTAAATGGAATTTCCCCTCAGGCGCATTTAGGCAATAGCACTTGCGCCACATACAACTTTACAATACTAGTAACTCTATCGAGATTGCAGAGCGTAGTGAAGCATAGGTACACCTAAGCCTTTTTCACAGCCAATCAGCTCTCGATAGCATACGTCGATATGCTATATGTGGATATCGCACAATACCGCACAAGTTTGAACAAAACTAACACCGGCAATAAGTTTCCCAAGCCCGAAAACCCCCAGTGCAAGCTATTAACCTCACAGGACGTCACAATAAAATTAGGAATTTTGGGTCGACAAACCATGATGGCGCCGTGCCTCCGTACCCATGGAGCCACGGGTCGCACAGCAAAATAAACAGCGTCAATGAGTTTCCCATGCCCGAAACCCCCAAGTGAAACTTTTCAGCCGCCCAGGACGTCAGAACTAATTTTCGAATTTTGGGTCAAGGAACCACGAGGGTCCCATACCTCAAAAACCATGAACCTGAAATAGAAGCAACCAGATAAAGAAATTCGAAAGTTAAGACAAAAATAATCTTGCTTTCGTGAAGGGTACTAAAATGGGGCAAAAACCCACATTTTGAACCCTGACTCCGGATCCAGACCACAAATCAAAAAACGCTCGGGAAGTGCATAGTAAATCGACTATGCCGGTTCGAACGAGCCCAAGATCATGAAAATCGGTTAAGTAGTGCCCGAGTTATGGCGGATCACAGACACACAGACAGAATTTAAGATTTCACCCCTGCAACACACAATCTTAACTACGTTCTGATCAATAACAAAAATATTAGTAAACAAAGCGAAAAGGTTATAAGAAACGTATAAAACAGGATTTAGAGACTCCAAAAATAATCATAAATGCTTAAAAATTCTTACCAATGTCGTTAGATACCTTCACACATTGGGCAGCGTCCTATAATTATAAGAAAAAACATCAATTCAAGCAATTTATAAACTAATGAAACCTTACGTCATCGGTACCTATCCGCACTCCGATATCGCCTTGAAATTTTAAGCCCAAAGCTTTGAGTGATCTTATAATTGTCTATTATGTATTTTGTGATTGCACCAAAAACGAAAATATGCGCCAGCACGAATCCCATCTTTTAAAAATTCTTTACAAAAATAAACCATCACACGCACGCATATCCCTAAATTTTGGGATCAAATTTGAGCTCCTTTAAATTCTATTCAAAAAGTGCAGAACGACCGCCTACAGAACAACTTCAAAGAAGGAAAATATAATTTCAACTGGCCATGGATACATAATTTATTCGAAAATACGACCTGCGTTAAAATTATCGCAATAGAGCAAATCTCGTTAGGCATTTCATATCGTAGGCCAACGTTATTTGATCTGTAGCAGAGCGACTTTTCAGAAATTCAAACTGAAATTTGTTGACAAGCCCGTTCTGGGTGAGGTGGCTAAGTGTGATCTGCGAGCTCTTCGGCACATTTACGCAACAGTAAATCGTGTATTGGAACTGTTTCAGGCGAAGCATTATGTGAGCAAGTGATGTAGACAACGTCTTGTACTGAAATTCTTAGCGAAGGCGTCTCATAGTCTGACGGTTCGAGAGTGTTTAGCCTACATTACCCTGCTGCTGCCGTATTAATATAAACAAGTAATCCTTCGCCACGAGTTCTTCTGCTATACAAAAAACATTGTGTTATTTAGCGTAGACTTAGGATAGTCGAAATAACAGCTGTTGCTAGCAACTTTTAATATAGCACGACAAAAGCCAAAACCATAATTACCTTACTCAAACACATGAATCAGCTTAGTTTTCAACGATCATTGGGCGAAGCATTCGTGCCAGAAATAACAGGTACATTTTTGTTGAAAAATCCGACCCACGGCTACATTTTCAGCTCGAAACTGTCGGACAGAGCCACACTAATACAGGGCCATGCTTCACAAACCTAATCCTATCGCAATAGTAAAACTCGTCTATTAGTGAACGCTGTGCGACAATTTTTCCATATTACAAATAAAAACCATGTCTTTAAACTTTTCGACACACAGACAGCGATATAGTTAGATATTTTGCTTTAACAAACTACTGCACTTTTCTTTCACACACTAGGTAAAATTGCTCGCACGTTCTCATATAGACTAAAGTCAAATATACAATACTGGGCTCTCCAAATTGGGGTGGGTGGGTGGTGCGGGCCCCTGGCATTTTCAAATTCCCCGTGGCAACAACACCCGGTTCGTGCTCCCTGGAAAAATTTTCGGCTCCCACACGGTGCAACACCTCTTGGAAATTTTTTTGTTTTCGCTCGGTAAAGACACGCTAAACGATATAAAATTTGATCAACAGTTGTACTAAAATTCCGCCTTGAAAATAAAAATTCGTAACGTAATTTCAAAATTTGCTTCAAAATGGCGTTTTGGAAGCGTTTCCGACACGACTTCTAACCGTTTTACTATTAGCAAAATGCCGCCTGGTTCCGAACCAGGGGTACCCGGTTCATGCCACCTGGCAAAAGTTTCAGTAAATGGAGAGCTCAGCAATATATTATTTCATTCAATAGATTCAATCTTGGAAATGTACCTTTATTTCGCCATCGTACCCGGGGATCATATTGACCTTGGCTTCCGTTGCAATTCGTTTACTTTGGATTTTATCACCCATTGCAAGTATGGCTTTACTATTTGGTCCAATAAATACGGCGCCTTGATCTGTCTGAAACGAAGATTAAAAATATGCTGCATGCTTATATATGATTGATAGGATAACGCGTGGCGGTTACATTCAGGCTGACTCATATTTACGCATGGAAGGCAAAACATTGTCGTCATAGTCACAAAACCCGAGACATGAAAACAATTTATACCTGAATGCTTTTTTAAGTTTAGTTCCACTCAGTCTTCCAGAAACAGAATATACATGACAATGTATTAGTGACAACGTGACCAACTTTTAATAGTATGGTGAAACCATAGACCCTGTATTTGTTCATCCAATGGTTTTATTAAATATATTCGTTAGACCATGTTCCCGTTTCACTTAAAATTTGCTGTTCCGGTTCCGGCTAAAGTGTAAAGTAAAGTAATTGATAATATTATACGAAACAAATATCACAAAGAACAAGCCAGGGTGTCTACGGAATCCCGAGGGGGCTAAATTCCTGAAACATTTTCACTAACAAAAGTAGCCAAAATTCCATGTACCTGAACACCGTCTTATTTTCTACGTACTCCCACATTCTTTCTCGCTGCCAAAATTACAATTAGGTGATGTTTCATGAGACGTGGATCTATAGAAATCCACAATATTCTTAAGCTGCTAACCTTTTGTTTAAGATGTCTGGTCGGATAGTAGCAGTGGTTGACACATAAGAGATGCTTTGCGGGTACCTGCTCAAAATTTTTGCAACGCGCACACCCACTGGGACAAAATTCTACACCCAGCCGCATGTATATTTTAGTTAGATTTTAATTGCTGAGCAGTGTTCCAGAACGGTTTTACGCAGAATTGCAATTGATCAAATACCGTTCCGTAACAATTTTTAGGCGAAATTACAAAATTGCAAACGATCCAGCATACCCCAGGGCCTGTAAAGGGCCATGAAAAAATGTAAACATTTTAATCAACGATAATTCATCAAAGTTCAAACGACATTTCAGTCAAATTCCACGTTTTTCTTGGTTGAAATGCGATTCCCAGTTTTTCCCGCTCGCAGACACACTGACAAGCAACAATATTTGTGAAGGCCACCTAACCTAACCACGAACTAACCTAATCCAAAATAACCAAAGCCAAAACCTCCGACAATACGACACGTGATCCAAAGACATCTCCTACAATCCTACGGTAAATTCGCACAAATCCGATGTAGGATTAGTTAGTCGATACAAATGATGTACTTCACACATTTACACGATCTCTACACTATTCTGACTTAGTACTACTAAGAAATACTAAACGAAAAGTATCGAATAGAACTTGCCAATTTCTTCGCAAATTCCGTATTTTCCGACAGAAATCCGTAGCCTGGGTGAACCTGGAATGTGAACGAAAAGTTCGGAAAGTAAAAGCGTAACCACATCAGGATTACATTATAGATACGCCACTTTATCGCCAACGTGGCCAATTAGTCACTTTGAGCTAATAAATACAAAACTAGTCGCAATATAGGCTAAATCCCGGCATCTCTCCATATCTAGTTTGGCAATACATCCAACACTGCGGTATTTACAGCGCCATTCCAAAAACGAACATGTTCGATTTTGAAGGTGTCAGCTCAATAGGACAGCGCCACATTGTCTAAATATGAACAGTCTCGGCAACATAACATTTTAGTCTCCAATTTTCGCACACCCTGTTGAAAATCGTGAAAATCAACAAGACGACGTCCGACAACAAACATGTAAAACTGTAAACAAATTTGGCCTTGTAAAGTTGTCTACTTTGGAATAATTTGGACTTCGTGCTCAATATATCAACTTTGTACAAAGTAGTCTGAGTAGCGACCAAAATGAATAATTTTAAAGCACTAAAATTCAATATCGCAGTTCCTTTTGAAAATCTAGCTTGCTATCAAAAAACATCGGTTGAATCCTGGCCTGTTCGAACCCCTTCTAAATGTGACGGATATCTTTGGGGGTCCTCTATGTTCATTCTTGAAACAAAATTTGCAAAATGGAAGAGAATATAACAAACATATGTTGGCAGGAAAATTTGCGGAATTCTCCAACACCACATTGTCGGTTATGCAGGGATTCACTCACCGTGTTAGCGCCATATTGGTAAATGCATCGTTCGCAATCCTCGCCATCTAGGCTGCCGAATGGCTATTCTCAGTCGGAAGTCTCGAAAAATTGCTTACCGCTTCAGCACCAGTCGACTTAACCGCGTCGAGTATCGTGTTCATCATTAGATAACTTTGGCTTGTCGGCGCCGGGCCCACACAAACAGCTTCATCGGCTAACTGAACGTGCATCTAAATTCATAAAAAAACAACAATTATTTTTGAACTTTATTGTTTTGTATAATTATTATACTACATTGCTCTAATCTATTGGAAGACTTGATAAAAGCTGCTCAAACGCAGACAACTTGTGGTATTATTAGCCAATGCAATAAGGGCATCAACCATTGACGGGGAACACTGAACATGACAAGGGAAGTGTAATGTATTAAAGCAAAAATATATTAATGCGTCTAGACAAAGAGAAAACAAATCAAATTATAAAACTAGTAAACGTAATAAATAACAAAAAGTGAGCGGAGAAACAGGCAAGGCATTTGGTATTTTATTTGTGTATACATGTATTTCAACTAAACATTTAATCAATTTATAATAAGTATCATGTTTTAGACAACTGATGTCAAATCCACCATATAAAAAAACTAGCTAGCAAAAAAATTAGTAATACCATCTAATTAGCTAATTAATTAACTAATTAAAACCCGTGATAAAATTATAGGGTTTCAAAACCCACATATTCATCATCAGCGACTTCGAAAACCCCCGAGCGCAAAAATTGCATTTTTGTTTGAAAATACTAAAAATAGACTAACAAGCTTAACTAATTAGGTAATTACTAATTAACTAAAGCAAATTTTAGCAAAATCTATATGTCTTGCACCTCAACGATATTAGGCTTTTCAAACAAAAAAAAATTTTAAATCGGCGCAGTAGCTATTGAGGAGTTCAAAGGATGGACAGACGCTTCGGTTCGCTCCGCTCAATGAACTTGAAGTCAAACACGGAAAACAGATAAACATTTCTTCAAACTACCAAAATTATACCTGGGGTGCTGAAATTACCTGGGGTGATTCCCCCACTTCATCTGGGGAATATCCCAGTTGAAAGCGAGAATAAAGTATTATAACTATAAGAAAACGTCAAATGTGAGAAATTTAACGCCTGACTGAAATGATATGTAATTAAGAAAGGAAAATTTAAGGTATTTTAGCCCCACAGGGACAAATTTAGGGAATTTTAGCAAAAACACATTAGGAAAAATTTGCATATCTTTAATACATCAAAAACTAGCTAATTTTTAGCCACGCAGGAAAGTACCCGAGGGACGTGGAGCAAAGGCTTCCTGTGGGAATGAACTAGTGGGAACCTGAATGGAAGTCGATATCCGTAAAGGCCCTATTTGAAGACGCCATCGACGTTCATTTAATAGATATCACCGATAATCTACTCAGGCCAAGTTCCGAAAAAGAATCACATCATCAAATCATTACTTAACTAAGTAAACAATAAAATATTAAACAGGATAATGGTGTTTTGGTTTTCTAATTTTAATTTACGCTCTATAATACTAAGAATCCACTCTGTTTATACGTTAGCATTACTGGCCTCTCCATATAAGGGGCAATGGGTCCCCAAAATAATCATGCTTCCCAACCCAAGGATTTCGACGTTACCACTCAGGTTATCCCTTAAGTTTGGCTTCCTCCAAGACAACACCGAAGTACTTTAGGGTGACATCAAAACTTATCGTCCTAACAACAAACTGCTACAGCGGAACTCAATATACGTACATTTCTAACGATTACAACAATACGTATCATAAGTAAAATATAGCGCGGCCTGCACAAATACGCATTTTCATAGGTAAATAATAAACATGCTGTAAGTGCATGAAAAACTCGGTAAAATGCAATTACAAGATGCCGGGGGACTGGTTAGAAATTAGAAAAATTCTCCGTGTATTTGTAGATCTCCCATGTTGGAGCTAGGCGGCAGCTGAAAGCCCCTCGGTAAAATTTTGGTGCTACGAAGAAGCAAGATTCATGCTGATACTGTTGTTACAAGAAGGGTACAACGCCTGTGTCCCGTATACACTTGCTCTTCAGATACTTAGGCCACAGGCCCAAACATGCATATATATGAACAATTTACAACAAAAATGTCGACAACAGTACCGCATTCGAGTCGACGTCGCTGTGAACGGCAACAGCTCGGATGCCCATCGCTCGACATGTTTTGATGACGCGACACGCAATTTCGCCACGATTTGCAATCAGAATTTTGTTGAATTTCTAAAAAGAAAACTCTTTATTTTGCAATTACGGCCAAAACACACGCGGAGATTTGTAAACGATGTAGGAGTCACAATGATAGCTAGATCGATTAAAAAACAAAAAAGCTCAGCCGAAGAAAAGTAACAATCAGGTAAATTGTACAAAGCAAGCTTCAAAGTTGTTTTCCTGAGAGAAAACTATGACAGTAGTATGTTATGTTCGCGGTACCGAGTTAATATTTATACCACCGGGGCACTGATGGGTATATAGGCAAAGCTCCTTTGATAAATACCTACCGCCTTAAATACTGTCAACCAGTTTATTGTCTTCCCGATAGTAGTTCAGCACCCAGGGTACTTGTGTACAACTATAGCAAAAACAAAATTTGGGAGTAGGGTTCACATAATCTATTGTCGCACCGCTGATAGAACGATATCTGGCGGCATAACATTCCACACCGCTTGCTATGATAACTTAATAATAATTTATTTTTCACTATGTATGCATATATACAATTAATTTTCAATAATAACATTAGATGAGTGTATTTAGTTTTCCGCAGTATAATAAGTTTTAGATGACGAAAAATTCCACTGCGGGTAATCGCGCAACGGAAATTACGCTTGTTATCGCATCGCATGTTGGGCGCCGTTTTTGAAATGCGATTTGATGGCAACATTGGCGACTAAAAATTGGACTATATATACTAGTCGGTAGTGGAACTATATTTGTGAGCGGAGCTTGGGCTGTGGCATTACGAATGTACTCAATTTTATGTTCTTCAAATAACTACATTGCATAGGGCATAGGGTTTTATCATTGGTAAAAATATTATATTTGAATTCTTCGACCCAAAAAACCCTATAATCGTTTCATCGAAACGATTCTATTTCAATAAATAACACAAAATATTGCAAAATTCTCTATTTTGGCTGCACAAGCTTAACTAATTAGCTAATTACTAATTAACCACTCAAAATTTTTTAATCCCAAATATCAGGTGCACACTCTGACATGATAGGATTTCAAACAAAAAAAGTTTTTTAAAATCCGGTCAGTGGTTCTTGAGATCCGTCGGACCGAACGAACGGACGGACATCGACCAATTTACTCCCAGACAGAAAATAAAAACGCTTCGCTCAATCAGATATAAGAATTAAATTCCTCGTGTCAAATTTCGTTAATAGCACCTAGATAGGTCACACCGTGATATGCCTTCCCGTATGACAAAAGTAGAAACGAAAGCTAAACCAAAGGACATAGAATGTACAAACGAATGTCATGCATGCAGTGATTGGAAGGAGCAAGTGCCATACAAATCACATCGTTACTAAAGTAAACCAGGATTTCCTGCCGACTCTTTCAAAATAGGTGTCCGGTTTGACCCCGAGTTGAGGAGAGTGAGAACGGCAATATAAGAATGCTATAATATATCTGGATGTAACAAACGGCAACACTCAGTAAATCACACGGTACATTCGTTGGGATGAAAAATTCTCAAGGCCAAGATAAATAAAATTTAAGGTATTACAAACTATCGACGGGGTTCTGACGCGTACCAATTAGGGGTCAGCAGAGGAATGAGATCCAGCATCAACTCAGCTATACTAGTCAAAAAACCCCAAAATTGCTGTCATTTTTGACTGTATTTCAAAAATCCATTACCACCTGGTCACTAAAATTCACAACCACACTATATATAATGTATAAAAGTTTTGTCGCGGGCTTTAATGGTCCCCCTGCACACGGCTAGAGCCTACCTACGTACCTACCTTGATCCGTCAACAGCGTTTGAACAAGTGTCATTGTGGCATATTGAGGGTAAAGAGCTGTTGACCAGAAAAAGCCAGTGACCGACACTGGCAGTAGAAGTGAGAGCAATGCCTGGAAACAGCAAACCAGAGCAGCAGACAACGTTCAGACATCGCAAAAAAGATCTAGTGTGTGAAGCCGACGATCTAGTGTGTGAGCCAATAATAAACATCAAAATCGAAACTTATCTTACAGGCTTCGAAACTCACTTTCTCGCCCTGGTTAATCGGATCCAATGTGTAGGCGCTTCGATCGAAATGTAGCCAGCGATGCCGACAGCAACAATCAAACCTTCGTCCGCCACCGCTCACTAACCGATTGATATAAGCCGACGCCGACAGCATATTTGTATATTTATTATATAGCTATACTATATACAACTATAATTATATATGTAAAACCTGTATAATAGCAATAAAAAGTATTTGATATCTAGTGTTGCAAAACTGAGTCACGACAAAAAACCAGCCTTTAACCATCACACCAAGCCAACATCTGTATTGTATGGTTTCCCCAAAGCAGTAAGTTAAACAAATTATCAACGGCGGTATTCTCGACGATGGCGACTATACGGATGCTATATACGTTGATCTTCGTTAGGCATTTCATAGTGTCGCATAATCATCTGCTTTGGAAGCTTATTTCTTACGGCATAAAAGCGCCGCCACTCGACTGGCTAAGAGCATTCTTATCGAACAGGACACATACGGTTGTTATATAGTAACTCGGTTAAAAAAACCACGTCGTATTTTCGGTCAAAAAAACCACTGTCCATGCACCACTACCCAACCCAGTACAGGGTTATGCTTCTATGTCATAACAGAGTATGCCTATTGTAGCAGTTACCATCAAAATTAATCTTAATTCCACGGGCGTGTTCCAAACACCAAGGCCTACTTGCGAACACTATGAAAACCGTGACAATAGCTGCATCAGAACTGTTCAGTTAATCGGTTTTCTGCAACCCCAGATTTCCATATGCTGAAGTCAATTTTACGATATAACCTCGGGACGGACTCTTCTAAGCACAGTCTATGAAATTATTGTGATGAATATACGCGCTGGCTAGGGAGAGCTGTGGTTTTTTAACCGTCGGTATAGCAAAACTGGGTTAAAAAACCACAATGCTACGATAACGTTGGTCACTCCTAAGTACCTGTAGGAGCAGGACTAGGGTTAGTAGAAATACTATAGTCATATTTGATGTAATCACTACTGATTTAGGTTAAAAATACTAATAGATCCGTATAATAATGCCTAAGAAATACATTAAAAAAACGTCACTATTCTGACGATGATTTGGCCGCTGCCGTTTTAGAAGTTCAAGGTGGTTCGCCTCTTACCGCTGTTTCTAAAAAATACGGAATCGGGCGTCAAGTGCTACGTAATCGCATACAAGCCGTTAAAGGAGATCGAGCTCCTGTAGCAGTTCAGGTAAGAATAGAATTATATGCCTAGAACAATAAAACAGTTCCAAACGCGGCATCAATGCTTGATTGATCTTATTTGAAACAAATATAGAAAGTAGTAAACATGTTCACCAAACAAAGTACAATCCGAGCAAAACAATATTAGCGAAGTATAACAAACGCATTTATGATTTGCACTTTTGTGGTACTTTTTGGTCTTCGTCTACCGTGAAGGGTGTAGAAATCACCTCACTGTGTGTACTGCAATTCGATACGTTGGATGCATTGGATCGATACGTTAGTATCAAACGCGTTTATCAACATTTTGTATTGCTCAAAGTATTTATATATATATGGCCCATACTCCTAACAATACTAACAATGCTGACTAATTTTACTATTACAGGGAAGACACTGCATTTTGTCAAGTGACGACGAACTGGAACTTGTTGATGTTATTACAACAACGGCTGCCAACGGATTTCCGCTCACTATCAAACAAATTCGGGCATTGGTCACCGAGCACGCAGAAACTCAAGAAGTTAGAGATCCTCTCTACGAATACTATAAATAGCACTGTGTCATCAAAGTGTGCTGTTAAGTCTGGCGTGCCACAGGGCACAGTGTTGGGACCCATACTTTTCCTGTTTTATATTAACGAATTAGACGAATTTGTATCAAGTGCAGTATGGAAATTTGCTGATGATACGAAGTTGCTGCGCCGCCTCCATAACTTAACAATGAAACCACGTTCGCTTCGTTTCAGTCTCGCTTGCGAGTAACTAGTATATCGCTGAAACTGACACTTAGCTTATGTGTTTTATGTTTCCGGTATTTTACGTTTAATCTCGTTTCACTCCAAAAGTATCCTTAAGTGTGTTTCACATTAGCCATTCAGTTTATATCCCCGATGCACTGTAGATAAAAATGATTAATTCGACGCTTCAATGCTCTAAAAAATTGCCTGGTTTTAAAGCCACGTTTGTCTGCCTGTATGTGAAATTCTGTAATTAGTTATAAATTTGTAAGAATTCGAATTCGTTCTTCGTCGATTGCATTATAAAATGCGCAACCATGAAAGCTCCAGAAATTGATCGAGACAGTGCAAACACACTTGACATCATTAGCCGCCTGGGCTGATACCTGGTTGCTGGAATTTAATGTGTCAAAATTTGGGGTGGTCCATTTTGGCAATGGGAATCCCTATAATCTGTATAGTATCAATAGCGAGATTATACCTAACTGTGCAGAGGTTATCGATTTGGGAATAATTAAGTATTTCTGACAACATGAAGTCCAGTCGCCATTGCCCAAAAGTAGCCTCATCGGCCGAAAGGATGATGAAGCTCTTAAAAAGAAATTGGAGATACTGGGAAATGGACAGTTGGCGCTATATGTACCATACGTTAATCCGACCTAAATTGGAGTATTAGATTTGTGCTTGGGCGTCCTACCTCTGTCGTGATGTAAAAGTGTTGGAAACGGTCCAGAGACATGCGACGAAGCTTATACCGTGGCTTCGCTCATTTCAGTACGATGAACGATTGCGTCGACTTCAATTGCAGTCCCTATCTACAAGGAGATACAGGGCTGATTTGATTTTGCTTTAAAATACTGCATGGCGTTACGGATCATGACTGGGATCATTTGTTTCGGCACCAAATAGGTGTTAATCTAAGAAGCCATAATTTCAAATTACAATCAAATCGAACTATTAGACTTGACTGCCGTCTTCACCTCTTTACGGAAAGAGCGCTGGGTCTTTTGAATAGGCTCCCGGAACATGTGGTCACTGCATCAAACGTTGCGACGTTCAGAAAACTGCTTCACGACTCGCTGATGCTGCCCAATCCGTGATTCTTTTTCTGGTGGCCTGTATCATTTGTTGTAGTTACGAATGCGATCTACGCAACAAGCCGACATAATGAGTCAACCCAAATCGGACATCTCACATAAGCCGACAAACGGTTTGATAATTTTCGGATGGTCAAGCGCAAATTAAAGAAACCACACCAGTTATGCAAAGATCCGGCAGTACCATTCAATGTACGGATCTTTCACTTTATCACAAAACCAGTAATTGTGTATGGTAATGTTTACAGGAAACAGCAACACACAATGTACATGGTGTCGGGTGCTTGAGTGATATTTGCTTACTTGAAACTTGTATAATATGTCTCCCCAGCACAACCCTTAGCAGTAAAAATGAAACTGTCATCTAATGTCGTTAGATCGTAGATCAATATATGCCGTTTTACGGCAGTTAAAATGTAGAGAGCTATATACTACAGGACTAGAGTTGCAGCCGGGTCCGGGTCCGGGTATTCCGGGTATTTTTCGAAGAAAAATCCGGGTCCGGGTCCGGGTATTTACCTCCAACAAATTCCGGGTCCGGGTATTCTTCCAAAGAAAATTCCGGGTCCGGGTCCGGGAATTGTAAAAATACCCGGACCAAAGTTCAACAGTGTTGCTGTTGCCATATATACGCATTGAGCAAGGGCGTTGGATCATGTAAAGCGTTGAAATGAAACAGCATTCGTTTCTTGATATTGCGTTTATACCTGATCGCGTTCGTTAGCGTGTAGCAATAATTGCGTTCTTTTGTGCAAAAAGCTAAGGTCAAAAATAAGGTGGTTAGGGCTGGCAATCGACTCCGAATGTTTTGTACCTAAGTACTATATATACGACGTATACCACGAGAGTAACAACGCATGGTTTAGAAACCGAGACTGAAAAACCTTGTGACAGTTCGTACGTTGTTAACGCCTTGCAAAGATATGTAAACAAGCGAGTATATTTCTATTTTAGAAGCGAGCCTAGGAATTTCAGTATTCTCGCCTCTAGTAGGTGCGCATCTTCTCCATTGTTTCGACATTATGGCCCTGGCTATTTTACCCCTTACAATTTTTATTCTCTCGTCAACTTCTGGGTATTCCGGGTATTTTTGTTTCAAAATTCCGGGTCCGGGTATTTGCCTCCAACAAATTCCGGGTCCGGGTATTTATTTCCAAAAATTCCGGGTCCGGGTCCGGGTATTTCTTTCCAAAAATTCCGGGTCCGGGTCCGGGTATTAATTTTTAACTTTTGCAACTCTATACAGGACTACATAATTTTCAAACTGCCTGACCGAAGTTAATGCAAACTCAAAACAGAGCTCAATTCTATTTTAATTTATTTTCGGGCCGCTATTTAAAAGACGTATCTCTACGACGAAAAGTAGCAAGACAAAGCCAAGCAAGACATAACGAATTTAACAACTAATAATCACTTGTTTTTTTAAAATTTGCTATTTTTTCAAAAGAGACAACTACACTCGAAAGCCTGAAAATGATCACATGTTTTATGGAACTCATCAAAAAATCCTGAATGCATTTTAAAAGCCAAATTTATATTATCAAATACTGCCTCAGAATAATATCGTGCTTAATCTCAACAGCCCTACTTTAATACTGCTATAATATACTTTATGAGACATTAAGTATATACGTAATTTTACTGGGATGTCTTACGTTTGATCAAGTAGAACTTGCTCTATGCAGTGGAAATGAACCTGCCTAAATGATTGAACTGGAAATGAATCTACACTACTACTTTTGCATCAAATCCCGCTTCTATCTACCCTACCCAAACAAATGCAATATTCCTAGCGTAGTTTATAAACAGGCATTTCAGCCACTGAAGCAATTCGTATGTAAATATGTACACCTCAAGCTAGACTGCTCTTGCACTAAACTTGACGCTCCCCGACATAGTATCTGCCATTAAAACAATAATATTCCCAGGCTAAATTAATTTAAGTGCTTCAAACAGGAGCTGAGAGCGAAATTTGGCCATCATATAGCGCGGTCGTTAGCGCTATCCGAATGAAAACAAAAAGGAAGTTTATTACAACTATCACCCAGCTTATATACACAAAACTATTTTGATTAGAGTTAGCTAAACGTTATTCCTCCAAACCGGTTTCGTGGTTATCTCGCTCCTGAGAAATAACCTTCATTAAATATGCAAAGTTTACAAAGCTAACTCTACAATGCTCCCCCTCTATTCGGATGAAGATCGGCTGGCGTTGGAGTACCAGTCGGGGAATCAAACCACCCGGCACAAGCGCGTGGTCCGGACCGCCTGTGTCGTCTTTGGAATTGGCAGTGTTGGGTACTTCTGATCGTCCACTGCTTTCACTTTGACTGGATGATTAATTTCGGGCTGACCGTTTTCCACGACTGTCGGTTTAAGGCGATCGATTGAAACTTTGTCTGGTTTCCAGACATGATCATAGTGAAGTAGTTGTGGCCACGATTTAGAACACGGAAAGGGCCATTGTGAGGCGCTGGAAAAGGTTTGCGAACGGCATCGACACTCACCCAGACAAATTCAGATTGGACCTATTTCGCTGGGATAAAGCTCAGTCGTTCGGCACACCTCGTTGTGGTTGGCCTGATCCGCGACATGGTAGTGCGAAATTGGTCCAGGAACGATGTAGGATCCGGAATCATTTTGTTGACGCTTTTGGTAACTATTTCGTCGGTGAGCCGGACATTAATTTCATACAGGATTTTGAATGGGGTAGCTTTAATATCCTCCTTGACCGTATCCTGAGCAAGACTAAATGCAGACATTCGGTCCACCGGGGTTTTCTGGCTGTCCTTTGATCGACGCTTTGAGTTGCCGGTGGAAACGCTATACCAGTCCGTTTGCGATATGATGGTAGGATGTCGTCGTGAAGTAGTGTACTCCGAGTAGTTTCGTTAGTTCTTTAAAGAGCGATGACTGGAACTGTCGCTCACGATCTGATGTTATGAAAGACGGCACACCAAATCGTGCGATCCGTCCGGAAAGCATCGCTTGAGCTACCGCTTCCGTGGTGATGTTTGAAATAGGTATTGCTTCAGGCCAGCGGCTGAATCGCTCAATGATGGTCAACAAGTAGGATTGTCCGTTTGAAGGTGGCAATGGACCCATTATGTCGACATGTATATGACCGAATCGTCGATCGGGTATATCAATCTTTCCGAGCGGAGCAACCGTGTGTCGATGGATCTTTGTTCGTTGACATAAGCAAGCCTTGGTCCAATATCGGACATCTTTTTTGATGCCTGGCCAAACGAACCGTTCGGTGACTAGCCGTACCGATGCGCGTCTTCCGGGATGAGACAACAAATGTAGGCTCTCGAATGCCGGGCGCCGGAATTTTTCGGGGAGAAGAGGACGTGTTGTACCATTTGAGGTGTCGCAGAGGTTCGCACATCGGGATGGGTAGCCACTTTAATTGCAGTAAAATGTCGGTGCTTCCTATCATGTTCTTATCTGCAGTTTGTGCATCAGCCAGGCGTTGATAGTCGATAGCAATGGACGATGAATTGATAAGGGACAGGGCATCAGCAGCATGGTTGTCTTTCCCGCTATGTGCCGAATATCGTAGGTAAATTCTGCAATGAATGAGAGGTGTCGGATCGGATCTGGCTCGGCGACTGTCGTTCTGACCCAGTTCGCAGGGCGAGCGTGAGAGGTTTGTGGTCTGTTAAAATACAGAAAGTGCAACCTTCGTTGAAATAACGAAAATGTCTAATTGAAGAGCAGACCGCCAACAATTCCCTGACAAATGTGCTGTATCGACTTTCGGCTGTATGAACTTCTTGGAGAAATAGGACAGTGGTTCCCACCTTGCACCATTTTGCTATTGTAGCGCGGCTCCCATTGCTGAGTCGGAGGCATCGACTAGTATATTGAGAGACGCGTACGGTAGTGGATGCCTCTGTAAGGTGGCTTTGGTTAGGGCTGCTTTGCAAGCTTCGAATGCTGCCTTCGTTGCCTCGGTCCATTGCAGGGATTTAACTATATTGCATTCAAGTATCATTGTTGTCAGCGGCCTTGTAACTTCTGCACATCGTGAGATGAAGCGATGGTAGAAGTTATTTCATCCCTGAAGCCACAAGTTGAATTCTTGGAATTTCTGCTTGGTTTCCGGAAGCGGGAGGTCTCGGATGGCTTGCAACTTTGATTCTGTAGGCCGTATGCCGCTCGAATCGACTTGATGACAAAGAATTTCCCCCGAAAGTGCACTTTTAAGGGTTAATTGACATACCGTTTTCGTCCAGACGTGTGAACAATGCTTCGACGCGGTTGCGGTGTTCGTCGTCGTGTGCGCTTGCCACAAGGATGTCGTTGAGGTAAGCGTAACAAAATTGAAGCCTCGAATGATTTGATCGATGAATCGTTGGAACGTCTGCGCGGCGTTGCAAAGTCCGAACCGCATCCTAATAAATTCGAAGAGACCGAAAGGCGTGGCCATCGCAGTTTTGGGAACGTCTTGTTCGGCTACCGGGATTTGATGATATGCTCGGACCAAGTCGATTTTGGAAAAAACCGATTTGCCCGCAAATGATGTCGTGAAGTCCTGGATGTGTGGTATCGGATAGCGATCCAGTACGGTTGCATTGTTGAGGGCACGGTAATCCCCACAGTTCCTCCAATCACCGTTCGATTTTGAGACCATGTGGAGTGGCGATGAGTAGCAGCTTGACGACGGCCGAATTATGCCGAGCTCCAACATGTGATCGAATTCTTCCCTTGCTGCTTTCAACTTGGAAGCATTAAGGCGGCGTGGACGGCAGTGGGCCGGAGGACACCGTGTTTCAATGTGATGGCAGACATCGTGGCGCACCTTTGACGTGAAGGATGTTGAAGCCGCGATTCGTGGGAATTTTTTGAGGATTTGTTCGAACTGCGGCCACAAAGACTGACAACTTGAGTGACTCAATTTGCGCCATTGTCCCTTTAACCGAACGACATGTGATACTATCGTGTAGCTTGCATCGGTGAAGATCATGGATCAGACCGAAATGGGCGAGGAGGTCCGCGCCGATGACTGATTGATTGACGTCAGCGATTACGAAGACCCATCGAAAAACTCGGTTGATACCCAAATCTAGCGTGAGGGATCGTTGACCATACGTATTGATAGTAGAATTGTTCGCGGCTTGAAGAGGGGGCGTTTGGTGAGGAAGACGTCGACCGCTTGTTGAGGCTTTGAGGACACTGATATGGGCACCTGTGTCGACGAGGAATCGATGCCCCGATTTTCAGTCCACCACAAAGAATAATCGGTAGTTGACGCCTGCGAGAACACTCGTCGTGTCTAGTCTCCCGCGATCCTTTTCCCGCCAGCTTGAACGGCGCATGACACTTCTTCGCCTCTTGACCGAATGCCGAGTGGTACCAGCACAGGCATTTATCACGTCTCGGGTGCGGGCGGCCACCGAACTTGCTATAACGTCGAAAAAGATATGAGCCGCTGCGGGATTGATTTCAACAATCTCTTCGGTCCACAGTAAGACTTGATACCAGTTGTCGAAGCTCGCGAACTTCTGATCGGAGAGACTTGACCTCGCTTGAAACTGAATCGGCTGGTGTCAGGGCCGTCACCGTTGGAGTTGTAAAGGCCACCTCCATGACTATGTCAGCCAACGTTGCTGCGGCTTCGAGCGTCGGGCTTTCGGAGGAACAACTGTCTCAGGATAGAATCATCGAGGGCCGATTGTTGAGCGCCTAGCAATTGTCGCATATGGCAAAGAAGCTGGCTCGGTTTGCGATCGCCCAACTCTTCTGCAGTGAGGAGTTGTTAAAGTCGCCGTTGCTCGGACGCCGACATACGCTTGGCCAATAGTCCGCGAAGAACGTCGTAAGGGTTGTTTTTCGGTGGATTGATTAGCATGTCGCGGACTTCCGTCGCATGCTCCGGAGAAAGGTATCATATAACATAGTAGAAATTCGTCTGTTGCTCGACGACACCTCGAGTGGCAAACTGCGCTTCGACTTGGGCAAACCACAATTCCGGATCTGTTGGCCTAAACGGGTGTAGCTTAATCGGGGCACATGCTACAAGACCGGAATTGTGACCATCGGGTGCTGTTGATATTATTGGTTCGACTTGCTGTATTGTTAATAAACTTGCTTTTAAAGCAATAGCGTTTTTATCAGTCTTCAGATAATCTTAGGTATGATCAATATTCAATCGATGCGATTATGCAAGGCTGTTTTAAAAGTTTTTTAACAATCGTAATGCTTCTATCTTCAATTTCTTATCGAACCATTTCGCAAACGCTTGTTTGGAATTCGTTTCGATTACGGGTGATGTTACGACTAGGTGGACCCACAGCGACCTTCGGTTCGCGCTGCGCTTGATAGACTAGATAAAGACAGTTTATTACAACTATCACCCAGCTTATATACATAGAACTATTTTGATTAGAGTTAGCTAAACATTATTCCTTCAAATGGTTTCGTGGTTATCTTACTTCTGATAAATAACCTTCATTAAATCTGCAATATTCACAAAGCTAACTCTACAATCATGTGGTATGTGTTTTAGGGCTAGAAAAGCCAAAATTATAGCCAAAAAATAAACTTGACCTTCCCCAGCCTAGTATATGTTACCTAAACAACAATTTGTCCAGCCAAAATGAATTTGTTTTTAACAGAAGCTCACAGCGAAATTTGGCCATTTTGGTGAAAAATCAGGGTATTTTAGTGGGCTAGAAGAGTCAAAACCATAGTATGGGCTGTTTACAAAATAAACATGACCTTCTCCGACCTAGTATCTGTTACACAAACACCAACTTGTAGACTCAAAAATAATTTAGTGGCTTCATACAGGAAATGACAGTGAAATTTGGGCTACTGGGACATTATATTCAAAGATAGGGTTTTTTGAGCTTTCTAAATAAATATACTCCGCGATTTTTTAAGCTACACAATTAATTTAGGCAAAAAATATCGAGCAAGTAGTCTCCTCAACTTGTATCAAAGCCGTGCAAAAATATGATTTTGGGCCTAAAAACACCGTTCGTGCATCTGTCATAGCGGCACTGCTAGGCCAATTTTATAAATAGAGCCACTGAACCTGGCCAAAATAATAATAAGCAGGTACAAATGAAATGCCGAAAACTTTTTCGTTATCTCACCATTTTAACGAATTATGCTCCGAAATCTAAAATACACCTCTATACTTTATACATAATGTACAAGCACCACTACAGAACTAACCGTTGGGCCCATATCCAAACTTTTTTTAGAAATGCTTGGTGTGAAAAAATTAACTAATATGCATGGTGGTAGCCCTGTGTCGATCACGCAGCTTTCAGGGAAATAAAAAAATCACAATCGCAAAAATTTCAGATTGTGTACACGCATACCTGGAAAGATATCGAAAAATAAAAAAATCCGAACGGGCGATCCAAAAAACCTTCAGATACCAATAGCAGCTACCAAAAACGTATCACTAAAGCGCTAGGCCAGACTAGAAAACATGAAAAAGACGGAAATCCCCTTAATCTGTAGAACAAAAATAACTGTTACCTGTCATTTCACAAACCCCTAATGGAGGATTTGTGGCTTCTCTCTGAAAAACCACGATGATTATATGTCTAACACAGTAGCTTTAAAACAGACATGAAGGTGGGACGGATAGCTCAGTTGGTACAGATCTAAATGTCCGAAGTCGCGAAGTTGTGCGATCGCATCTCATTTTCAATCAGCAACTATATGCCTACGTAGATGATTAATGAATCAAAATATTGGAACCAGCGCATTTTACATATACCGAATGTAGCAGTTCTAAATATGCTGTGAAGTCGGGCAGAGATAGCTCAGTTTGTAGATCACCGGCTTACGGGAGCATAGAATGGAGGTCGTGGGTTCGAGGACTTTTCACGTCCCTTCGTCTTGAAGCTCTTATCAATGGAATATAACATGGAATATCGCCATTGATCGATCATCGTATGGGTCAGTGGCGACCCAGGTAAATTACCCAGGTAAAATACCATGTCAACAGAAAATTGTTTTGTACTTGAAAAAAGTTGCTGTTATATTTTCTGATTTCAAGAGGGATGGGTGTTACGCTGATTATGGAGGTTATCGGTATTATGGAGGCTAGGCCGTAGTTGGGGCCAGCAGAATTTCCTGTGGCACTTACAATTTATTGCACATTTTATAAAAAAGTTAGGCTCATGTGTCGTCAAGTTAAATGAGCGCGTTTCGAGTGTTAAAACAACGTCATGTGAGTGTTATTAAAACAAGTCACGCCCGGTTTTACAGATTACTGTTGCTCGCGGTATTTCACATTGCTTTCCGTTCTAATAAGTATGCGAGTTTTTACACCGCGTTAAGGTAATCTTATAAAGGGTGGTAATTTAATCCACGTTTATGATAATAACAGAGCGGGTGTAAGTCCGCTAGAACAATAAATAATGGCGCAATGTAATTAACCAAGTACCCTTCGGCTCCTTGCCGCTTTCAAGCAGTAACCACTAAACATGCAAATATTCTGTTATAATAATATTATTTATTACAAAAAATACAAATCCCGATAAAACAATTATTTTGCGCGCGATCCTTTTTCATGTAGTGACCAGCTAAGTCTGGTATTGCGAAGCTGGTTTTTTACTAATTTATCACTACTCGTGGCTCGTGAACTTCTTCTGATTACTTACTTTATTAAATTCTGTGCTGTGTCGTGTGGTAGTTGGAATTCTCCAGGTTCTTCTCACTAATTTATTTCCTAATTTAGGCTAGGTTCATTTCATTAGTGCAACCTAGTTGGAGCTATATAAGCTCAGCTTCTCTGCTGTTGCAAAAGGAACACAAATGCAACAAGAGAACATGCGTCGTATACTCCGGCTGCAAAAGTAAGTGCCACTGGCCCAGAGCACTGCCAGTAACATCAAAACCAAGGTCTACTGCCACCTTCGTGCAAGCAAATCAAGCGCGCTCTGTGGCTACAAAATGCTACTAGAAATGATTTTTGGGTTTTATCTTCCAACCTGATGTGTCACTCTCACCCACATCCTAGGTTCGGAAGCACATGGTTTTATTGCCACCAATAGTGCGAAAATAAAACTCTACACTCTATTTTTATGAAGCTCAGGAGTCTGCATATTATTACTTTTAAAGTTCGCGTTAAGAGAGCCAGAATATTATTCGACATCACTGCTACTGTTGCGCCATACTAAATCCAATATCATTTAAAACAACATTTTTACAACAATAACCACGACAATTCTAGTAACGGCGCAAAACCAAACCATAGATCAGTAAAACCCAACAACTGCAAAGCATACGTGACATAATTCGAATATAATACTAAGCTATTAGCTATCATATCTAACGAAAATATAAGCGAGCCTGTGTCAGAGTGTAGAGTAGATTCCGCGTTACAAACGAATAATCAAAAGCTATAATACGAAAACAAGTAACTCAATACCAAACGATTATTGCCGCTAACAGATCAAAAATGATATAGATCAACAGTACTCACTTTTGATTTTGAAATGGGTTACAACATGAGTTAGCTAATTTGCAACAGTATGCAGTTTATCAATAACTAATATGAATTATAATTTTAAAATGTCAGAAATTTAGTAAATTTGCTTAGTTTAGTCGTGGTATAAACAATAAAAAGTAATTTTTGCTGATGTTTGATAAAATTTGATGATTTTTGGAAGGAGTAGCCTACGTGCTGTTTTATCTTGTTTTATGGGAGGTAGGGTTAGACCGGACATTTTTATGACGGCTATCGGAATTTTTATGACGGAATAAGTCACCGCAGACTGTGCGGTTTGAGGTGTGGCCGGTAGAATGCCGGTGAGACGAAATGGCCCGCGTTCCTTAAATGGGTACATTTTATTGCGAAGCGACGTGATCCTAATCGGCGTTGCGGCTATATCTAAGTACTCGCTGTCCCAAACACTTGGACACTAAAAACATCGATGAAAACGTTTATTATATAGAATGGTTAATGATCAAACACGCAAATCACAGCACCCTTCTTTAGTGCCACTCGACTTATGCCACGGTATTTTCGTTTTCTCTCTTCGGACTTTTATCGATCCTGAATTACTAGCGTTTCATTTTCTTTATTAGAGTTAGGTTATCAACAGTACTCTAATATTTCTCTGATGAGGTTGGTACAGTTATATACACCCTACCGGAATGAGTACTGCACCATTATTTGAGTACCTTATCTTTGGACTTAGATTTATCACTAATATTCCTTATTCATTCCTCTTGAAAGATTGACACAGTTACACCCGGCCAGAATGCGTACTGTGCAACTATTTAAGTGCCACATCCTTTGCCTCACATTTATCTCTAATATTAACCTATTCATTCCTCTTGTGAGGCTGACGCAGTTGTGTATTGTGCGATTATTTAAGTATCTTATACTCGGCCTTAAATTATTACTAAATAGTTCCTTCCTTATCTATTCCTCCTATGATTTTCACACGATTACACCCGACCGAAGTGCTCCCGCGATTTATCTCAATAGCTTAGCCTTTTCCTTAGATCTAGGTAGTACATCGCACCGGAATGCACTACATGACTTATTGAGTTATATAAATATCTTAGCCTCTGCCTTAGATTTAGACTAATGGTTATGTTAGAGCAATCAAACCCGACCGGAATGCAAATCGCGAACTTATTGTATTATACGAACTTAGACCATCTTACGATTTAATTCCTTTAAGCCAAAGTATTATATTATGATTTGGAAGTTATTACTAAGGTTAATGACTGATTTAGTATTACGGTACCTATGTGTGAATCTTCTAGTACTATTAGAGCACCCTTCTTTAACCAAAATCGTCAATTTTTAGGCAAAGATCGCAAAATCCTTCATTCTTGACCAATGCGCAGTTCTTTTGCATTATTACCTATTATGCTAATAAATAAGCCATAAGTTGTCAAAACTACAGAAGAATTCTAAAACGAAGTTTCCCGCATCTTCGCCTATTCTCGGAACAAAACAGCAACGCTGACGTAAGCAAACAAAATAGCTACCACAATCTGTGGTAGCTATGTAACTCGTACTATACCTATAAGAATTAAAACTAATAATACGTTGGTAAACACATGCGTAAGCTACGACGACAACAACCCGGAATTGCAAAAACTCCAACTCAAGCTTATGTTAGCTTAAGCTAGCTAAAGTTTTGAAACCAAAATATGTAAATTAGGTAAAAGTAAAATCAAAAAGTCCAAGATTTAGGAGACTATTGGGATAAGATTGGGATAGGATTGTAATAAGTGAAAATTTTAAAAAACCGACTTTTGGTTTGAACGGGGCTTTTGGTATTATTTTTAGGGTTTTGGTTGGGTTTGGCCCCGGAAACCCTGCAATCTGGAAGCCCCGACACTGCCAAACACAGTTGATGTTATTTTGTGTGGTTTGAATGGCGGTAGGGTGGAATCGTAATATTTTATGACGGCTATCGGAAATTAAATTGAGACGGAATTCGTCACCAGAAGTTGTGGCGCTCGAGGTGTGGCCAGTAGCTTGCCGGCGGGTACTAAGTGGTCGCCTTCTTTTTAGCGTGTGCCTATTCTTTAGCAATATATACTGCGATTCGGTTTAGCGAGGCGTCGCGGATTAGCTCGATTCACTCATGTTTTAGGTAAATGAGCACCAAAAGCTACAATTGAAATGTTTATTTAAAATTTTATATATAGTACAAACAAGGCATAGTTCTTTAGCACCGCAATTGATTAGGCTATTTCTGTCACTAGTAGTTTTGTTTCTTTACACCTCAAGACGTCTAAAGTATCAACTAACTCTTTTCTGAAGAAGCGACTCAAGGCTCCGTTCTTTTGGCTCTATTTTCAATTATTAAAATTTAGGTATCGCTAATTATATTAGGCCTCTTTTGAGGTTTACACCATTCGCCTCCGGACGGCTGACGTCGGTGCGAGTATCTGATTACATCAACTTAGATCACTGGAATTACGCTAAATACTGACCTTATTTCATCCGCAGCCCCCGGACGGCTGACCAGCTGCAGGGTTATTTGATTACCTGGCCTACGTTCCTTAGAATTATCGTTAATACGGGCGTTATGTTACTGTGCCTGTCTCCGACGGCTGACGCGATACGATATTATAAAAACTGTGTAGCAGCAGCAAGCTACTATATATACAGTTAATTTCTCAAAAGTCTCGATCCCTAGACGGCTGATCGAGTTGGTAATTAAAAATATGGTGGCTCGATGGGGTAATCCTAAGAAGTGATGCTACTACTCAATGAACCCTCTAATCTACTCTCCCGGGTATGTTTCTCACTCGATGCTGGGGCCGCAGTTGTGAGATATTAGTAATTAATTATAAGCTAATACGCTACCAACAGTACCAATATATATATTTTGCCCTAAAGTTTTAATTGGGAAAATTAATAAAATAGGTTAAGGCTATTATACTTTTTATTAGCACCGCTCGTATAAACAGTATCGATTTTTATAACGCCTGTAATTCTATACGTCTGGAACTTTAACACTAGACGTACGGAGGTGGTCAGTTGACCACTTTCACATTTTGTTTATGGTGTGATTTAATAACTGGTAGCATTTGCGAAGCGATACATAATGACTTTTTATGCGCATACGCGTAGCTTGCTATGATGTATTCAAAAATTTGAAAATCGCGCCCGCAAATGCTGATTCATACATCGTACCTAGAACTCCTGAAAGTGGTCAATTCACCACCAGTGGATTATTATTACAATACGTGTCGGTTTGGATCCATAACATTAACTTATTCAAAATCAAAATTCTTATCTATCTTAATCAAATCTCAATCAAAAAACTTATCAAAATTCAAAATAAAGATAAAAAATAACACAAATTTTACATAACTCCAACTACAATATATTAGTATCTACAGTTGGCCACTGCAATTCAAGCAAATTTCTGCCATGTATTGACCACATGCTGGAAGCTGACAAACTTTACACCGTGTCAGTTTTATTTTGCACCTGATCCTAAACGCGCGCCGACTAAGGTTTCGACCTGTAGCCTTGGTGTATAGGATCCTTGCATTTATTCCAGCTATGTCCAAAATATTACAGAAGACTGCAAAAGGCCAGCGCCGAGAAGGCGACTTTGTGGACATCTGACGACACATCAATCAAGCATATCAACACCACATTTTTCAGTGTTATAATAGGAGACGATCTCTGGCAATTTTTTGTCACTGTCACAAAACATTGCTGCCACGGTGCAGTGTGGATAACAAATGGACAGTATTATTCTTCTTCTTTTTAGCTTGATATGAGACTAATGTAACGTTATTACATTCATAAAAAGCACTCTCATACAACTCTAAGTTTTGTCCTTTGGGTGTTTCTTTCCTGTTTGGCCTCAGAGTTCCGACAATGGAGGTTCTTTGTTTTAACAAGGACTTGGCCAAAAAGTTATCAGTAGTTATATTATAACCCACATTGAAATAAGGTTCTGCCAATGTCAAAACCACATGCTCACCCAGTCCCACAACTCGAGCGTTATCTTTGCCAACGTAATGCATAATATTCAAACAGTACTTAGTATCAACCTCAGCAAGGATCCAAAACTTTATGCCAAACCTATCTGGTTTGTTTGGCATATATTGGGTAAATGGACATCTCGCCTTTGTAGGGAAGAGCTGTTCATCGACGGTAAGTGAACTTTCCGGCTTGTAGGCGAGCTGGCAATTTCGCACGATGCGCTTGAGAATGTCGGCAAACAGTGCAAATTTGTCGTGATCCAGACGTTGTCTTCGAGTATTTCGTACATCAAATCTAAAAGTAAGAATAACTATATGAATAATAATAAATTGACCGTATGTGACTGAGCAGGATGTTCAAAGGTGATTTCAAACTGGTCGTGGTTTTATTTTTATGTTTTTCTGCCATGCTAAGTGGTATACAGTCATGTCAAATCATAGTACTGTCCCCTGTTGTTTGCTAAATACCCGAAAATTGCGTAACAACGTAACATACTTATATCTAAACAAAGTTTTATACTTACCGGATAAATCTTTTGATTTCGTTGAATCGGTCTCTAGACATCGTGTCTTTGATGGCTTTGTTACCGAATTCTTCGGACAAAAGCAATGAAACAGGGAAATTCCGTTGGTTCCTGAGGCCTCTGAGATAAAAGATTGCAATGAATTTGTCGATGTCGGCTTCGGAAAGTTACCATTTATCTTTAATCTGGGCCGTATATTCCGTGGAGCACTGTTGAATGAAACGAATCGTTCCTTCATCGATCAGAAGTCGCCAAGCATCGATTGGTTGTTCAATTGTTCTGCAAACCGCAGTAATTTCTGGGTTAGCCTTGAGGAAATTCTGTGATTGATAGCGACCCGAAAGCTTACCTGGCTGGTGAGCCATAGGAATCCATTTGACATAAGGCACTGCTGATCGCTTTACAGGCGGTGGGAGTGATGTTTGATCCTCAATGCTGCCTTCTGAATCGCTGTCATGTTCTGATATGGCTTTGGATGTCCGAGTTGATCTCACGGGCTCATCGTCCGAGCTAGGTTTATCCTCTTCATTAGCTTCATTATCCTCAATTTCATCATCACTATTACAATCACCAATCGATTGGAGCTGTTCTAATACTTCCTCAAAAGTGTACTTGCGAGAATATTTAAAATCCATAGTATAGTATAAGTGCGAAATTGACAGATTTTATTACTCGTCTAAAAACAAGAAAAACACAAATACGACATATATATGGATAGACAAATATACAAATAGGCAAGAGAATATAATCATGTTTTGATA